>NW_004624811.1:4361262-4389944 GCF_000247695.1 Heterocephalus glaber
ATTCCCAATGAGAAATGTAATTGTGTTGTATACCTACAATGTACCAATAAAAGAATTTAATAAAGAAAAAAAAAGATATACACTAAAGCTCTATCACAGCATGAGCTGGTACTAGGACATATCTGGGCCCTGGAATAGAGATGAATGAACCATACCAGAACTGTTATTTAGCTTGTCTCCCTACACCTGGCTGACTGATGGATGTCCAATATAAGGTAATTCTAAAATTCAAGATTAAATGATTTCAAGATAAAAAGGTATCTATTGTATTAATAATAAGAGGAGGGGCGGGGATTTAGCTCAGTGGTTCCGGCACCTGCCTCCAAAGCACAAGGTCCTGAGTTTGATCCCTGGTACAAAAAAAAAAAAGAGGCACTAGAGCTTATACCCATAAGCAATGATTTTCTAGGGAATTAGAGCTTCGTATGTCACTTTTGATGAGAGCATACAATTCGACAATGTCTCTTTTAGGTGGAAAAATGCAGGAAATGTCTAGTCAAGTTTAAATAACCTACTGACAAATTAAATAGAATAAAGTTTTTATAAGCGCTTTCATCAAAGGTTAAGTATTCAAATTTATCCCTTTTCATAAAAGTGTTGATAATTTTTTAAACTAGGAGATAAACACGTAGAGTTCTCTTTGGCCTTTCTGCTGGTGTATGTTTTAAAACTTAAACAATAAAAAATGACTCATTGGGCTGGGGATTTACCTCAATGGTTCTGGTACCTGCCTCGCAAGCGCAAGGTCCCGAGTTCAATACCTGGTACCAAGAAACAAAATAAGAAAAAGTGACTCATAGAGAGCTGGGTGTAATTCCTGTAATTCCACTCCTAGGGCGTGTGCAGCTCTGGTCTATTGTGCTCACCAGTACTGTGACTCCTAGAATGAGGTACACATGGGGTGCTACGGTTTGGTTCCTAAGTGTGCCCAAAGGTCTGTGTGACAAAGGCTTGGTCCCCAGACTGGCTCTATTGGGAGGTGGTAGAACTTTAAGAAGTGGGGCCTTGTGAGGAGTCTTATGGTCATCATGCTGCACCCTTGAAGGAGCTAGTGGAACCCCAGGCCCTTACTTATTCTTCCCTGTTTCTGTGCCTGGGCCATGAGGTAGGGAGTGTTGTTCGGCCACACACTCCCTGCCCTGATGTGCTGCCACACGCCCCAAAGCAATGGTGCCAACCAACCACAAGCCAAAACTCCAAAAAGTGAACCAAATGAAACTGTTCCTTTTATAAGTTGATTATCTCAGGTATCTATTACAGTGACACAAAGCTGACGGACGTAGGGCATCAGCCCATTAGGAAATTCTGTAAGGCAGAACCCTGGCCACACTTACTCACATTTACACAGTCATTTACACAACCCCTGCTGGAGCCCCTGCCAGCACGGTCCCTAAGACCAAGGACTTCTGCCCAGGCAGAGACAACTCCCAACCCACCTAGAGTCAAAGCCCAATGCCAGCTGGACATGCCGATGCCCCCCAGTAATCCAGCTACTTGGATGCCTGAAGCAGGAGAATTGAGATTCTCAGACCAATATGGGCGACTTAGTGAGACTAACTTGAAATAAAAATAAAAAGGGGTAGGTTGTAGCTAGTGGTAGAGTGATTCTGAGTCCAACCCCCAGTACTGCAAAAACAAATAACTTTTTAAAATAAATAATTACTACTTCTCAAATTTGCCCTCGCAATATTCTAACACAAAGTCTAATTTTTTGCTGTTATTTTCTCACAAGTTGGAATGGGTTGAAGAAATTTGTCTTCTTTTCTTGATTAAAATATTTTCATTTCTATTGAAAAATGTGATATAAATATTCTAATTTCTCTTTAATGTATCTTTGTGCAAAAAAAAAAAAAAGAAAGAAAGAAAGACAAGGAAAAAAAAAAGGGTTTTCAGTACTTAGTTCCAGAGGGTTACATCAGGATCTCCTAACACGTCGCCGCTGCCAGGCCTGCCACAACATGGCACAGGCTGCTCCAGTTACTTTAATTATTTCTGCTCCTTTGGATTAGAAGCGCTGGAGCTAATTAGTTAGAGCTTCTCCCCCCATGAACAAGCCAAGATGTGCTTGGAAGGCTTTTTCCATTTCTGCAGTCAGCTTTTTTGTGGTCACACAAAGATCTATTGCTTTAATACTCATGAGTGTAAATGTCTGTATTTGGAACAGACGTCAGGCCAGTGACACCAAACACCTGGTGTGTCAGAAACCCACTCACACATGACAGTAATGAACAGATAAGCGGCTAGAAGCAGGCAGAGGAGAAGACAGTTTCCAGTGTGGTGCACTTATGCAGGTTCTCAGGGAGATGTGAAAGGGATTTGAGGAGCAATTACTGTACTTTGCAAAGATGACAGTTTTTAATGATGCCATTATTTATTACACTGTGTGTTTTTCAGTGACAGAAGAACTCTCACCTCTGCGTGACCTCTAAATCTCATTCCCTCCCTCCCTCTCTCTCTCTCTCTCTCTCTCTCTCTCTCCAGGAAAGACTTTTTAAAACTAAATAGTACCTGGCACACAGTAGCTAGATATTCAAAATTCAATAAGTATTTGAGACATAAAGCAGAGTAATAGGATACATGAAGATATTGTTTACTGATATTCTACAAGCATAATTATATTAACATTAACTGAGCACCATGTTCTGAAATAGCAGCCTTTCCCAATGATAAGTTTCAAGACTTCTAAGCATCATATCTGTCTCACTTTGATATGATTTTATGATTCTAAGTAAAAGAAAAAAGAAAGAAAGAAAAAAAGAAGAAAAAAGAAACAACTATTTTTTAGCCACTCAAATATTTTCTGTTTGTCTGTTCTCTTTTACTGAGAGAATTACCTGGAGTGTCCAGAGGTGCTCCACTGGAAAATTTTTATTATTAACAATTTGAATTTTATATTTGTACTTTTAAGGGGATTTTTCATGTGAATAGATTGTGGAGAAAACTTTTAATACCAAAATATTTGAGCAAGTTTTTCTACCATAGTGTTCTAAATAAATCAATTACCAAAAAAAGTAGGCTGTTTTATTAGAGGGAGATTTTGCTGTTTTTGTTTTTTACTGGATTTTCAATGAATAAGACCTAAAGATTCAAAACTAAGAATGATTTTAAAATGGGAACTTTAACAAGACATAATAAAATGCATCACACCACCAAAATCTTTCTCTGTGATAAGCATCTATAAACTAGATAACAGCTTTTCACAATTTTTAACAGCTTGTAAAATAAATCTTTGTTCATTTGGGCTAGTGACTGTTCAATAATGAATTATGTAAAACTCTTCATTGAAGACTCAAAATTTCCCTATCATTTTATTTTCCTTAAGATAGAATTCTTTCTACATAATTTCTTTAACAACTACCACAATATTATTATCAGTTTCTTAATACTACAGTATCTGCTCTGAAAATTTCTAAAAGTCTAGAATAATCAGAAATCCAAGACTTCTGCCCTGTAACCAATGCAAACACACTGGCCAGGGCAGAGATGTAAAGAAACAACCACAGTATAAATACTTGTTTACTCTCCAAATAGCAATTGAGTAAGTGAATCCAGGATTTGAGATCCTAAAGGAGTAACAACATTTTAGGAATGGTCTCAAACTGATTTAAAATGGCATTGTTTATCAACAGATGGAACTGCTGCTATATGCTCCCCTCTCAAGTTGTTTTTGTTGGTTTCTTTTTCAGAAGGCTGTAGCAACTAAGTTCCTGTAGATCACATTCAATATAATTTTCACCACTAGAAAAATAGAGAACAAGACTTCTCAAATTTTCTTTGAAGAGTGGTTTTTTAATTCATTCGTAATTCAAATTCACCCTTCCCAGTCTCAAACTGGAAAGGAGGGAGAATATTTTTTTAGAAAGGGGGGATCCGTGATAGGTTGTCTTCTAGATGTGGTGGTGGGAGAAGGCATGGTTAGCTTGGGACCACCAGGTATGGAGGGGCTCCTTCTCACCACTTAATTGGCAAGTCCCAGCTACCAGGAGACAGTAAGCCAAGCAGTAACACCCAGTTAATAGCAAAGAGTATTTCTGCTGTCCCACAACTCTGGAGCTGCCGTTCACAGAGTGGGGTGAGGTCATTATGTGGATCTTTATCAACTATGTCGAATCTTTATAAAAAGAGGAAGTCTGTCTACAAGGCAAGGAACCTCTGAGTCTATTATCTGCTAGGTGAAGGGCATGGGACACCCTCAGAGGGAAGGTGACTCAGCCAGCACCCTGACCTTAAGCTTTTAGCCTCTAGAATTGCAAAACAATACAGTTCTGTTGTTTAAACTTGGGTTTTGGCTGTTTTTTTATAGCAACCCTAAGAAATTAAAATATTAAGATGTAGGTCCGCTGACTGTTCATTATGCAATCTTTTCCCCATTTGTATGTTTAAAATTTCCCAAAATAAAAAAGTTTTTTTAAAAAAACCTGGCACATAGTCTCAAAAATATTAATAATTCTGCTGCATTCTGCCACAGTCTTCCCCAAGGAAACCACCCAAGATCCAAAGTACCTCTAATATCCAAAAATACAGCTGGTCCCTCCTTCCATCCATGAGTCTAATTTCACATCTGTAATCCCTTCTCAAGCAATTGCTGGTAAATCTCTCAAACAAGGCGTCAGAGCGCTCTGTTGTGCTCTTGGCTCTTTCAGATTCCCAGTGGCACATCTTCCTCTCCAGCATAATTGAATGCAGCCTCACAGAGCTCATAGAGCGAGGAGGGGAAAGAGGAGGATCCTGCAGCTCAAACCCTTTATGAAAGCTTTTGTGAACGAGTGTTCTGCCCAAACATGAATGGGCTACTAGATTTACCATACTGATGGCATTTCACACCCGGCAGGCAGGTTAAAAGAAAGTACACCATGAAGTGCATTAAATAACCTCATAATCACATTTAAAGGCTAAGTGAAGCGAGGCCACCACAAGTCCTAAAACACATGATAACAAAAGCAGTCAGCATTTTCCATACCATATGCTTGTAAATGTTATTCTGCAGGGAACCAATTAAAACTATGGAATACTTAGAACACAGACATATGGAACAAAACAGAGCAACTTATCTTGTCACCGCAGTGCTTGCTCAGTACATCTATTAAGGGTGTTGTAATACTGAATTATTAGTACAAATAAATGTTATCTTAATTATGAATACCAAATGGCAATAATAGCACTTAAAGTGTCTGCTTTGATGATGGCATTATTTAGTTTTAAATAGAAGGAGACCCTACTGTCTCCAAAGAGTTATGAAATACGAGTTATACTAAATATAAAAAAATATTCAATCAGGCTGTGCCTCGGTCTCTACCTGTTATACCAGGAAAAATAACAATAAAATATTTTATTAAATTCATTGAGCTCCTGGTGAAAACACTTAAGAAGTGGACAAGAAAGACACTGAGAAACAGAATACCCTGAATTGCGATCAGGTGTGATTGTTCCTGAGGGAAAAAAGGCATGTGGATCATCTAATATTTAGATTTAACATTTAAAGGACCTAGACATACAAATTCTAATAAGATGGCTCAAACAGAATAAGAACAATGCCCCAAATTCAGACCATACATGAAATATACAAGAAGAGAAGAGGGGAAAATGTGGAGACCCTCACAGCTAAGAAGTCTATCAACACTCCCCACACAAGATCAGAAAGACAGGTCAGCATAGCACTAGGGCACCTGGGGACTACATTAACTAATAATCAGTTAGCACCAGGATATGAGCAGCACATTTTAAAACACTAGTCTATGAAAAAATAAAAAATAAAAAAAAACACTAGTCTATGTGCATGCAGCCCACTTTCTTGTCAGTGACCCCTCTGCAGTTGTCTGAGTTGTCTGTTTGAACACATGTACACTTCTCAGGCTTTTTCCTAGGATTTTCTCTTTTACATCCCTGGTGTGTTCTTCACTTGTGCACTTTTCAGTCCCCACGTCTTTGCAGTGGTGGGCCCTCTACCAGCCTCTCCTTTCCTCTGCTCTGCACAGTGAGCTGTAACCCTTCTTTCAAAGTTCTCCTCACTCATCACTTTTTCTGTACAACCCTTCCTGACTGCCCTGCCATCAGATCTTCAGCACTCTGCAGTAGTGGAGATTTCTGAATTGTAAACAGATGCCATCATATCTATTTGCATAAATAGTCAACAATTTGAGGGCAGGATTTGTGCTGGAGTCATCTGTGTGAGTCCAAAGCCTTGCACTATTCTGTGCACACAGCAGGTAAATAAGTGTTTACAAGTGAATGAACCCAAAACACGGGTGCGGGGTCTCTCCCAACATTCAAGCCTTATCATTACGGGCCATCTTTCTTTCCTATCTCTGTCTTTCTAATATGTATCTCAAATGCAGGAGAATATCAAAACAACATGAAGGCACTATTAAAATGATATGGCCCTGGTTCCACTCTGCTATAACTGATCAACTAGAGTTGGTCCTAAGTGCCCAGGTTAGGACCAAGCTCCCCAGGAGTGTGCGATGTGCACCAAAATTTAAGAATCCTGTCTCCATGACTTATTAATAGAAATTCCTATTCCCTATGAGGTAGAAGAAATTGTTTCTGTAAGTCTGCTTTCCAAAACCTGTTTGCCCAGAAATAATTCAGTCTAATAGAGGAATGGTTTCAGGTTATAAGGGGAAAAAAAGCAAATTGAAAGGTAAATGGAAATAATGATATACAATGAATACTTAGAACTCAAAATCTCTGGATTTTACTAAGGTGAATTACAGAGAATCATCAAAGATGTTTCCATAAATGCACAGAATAGCGCACTCTGCTTGGGAATACAGTGTGGTCCTCCAGAAAGACTAGGAGCAGGGCACCTCCTTTCTGCATCACTTCCTTTCTTAGGGGGTCAGGTTCCCCTGAACTTTCCAAGACTTTCTCATACCAGGCAATGTATATTACTGATTCCGTAGAGACCCCTATGTAGACAAGTGGATTTCTGAATGTACCTTTCCTTCCTTTTACTTATTCCCTTTCTTATGCTACTCAGGCTCCTCCTTGAACACACAGATATATCAATTACACTTGGTGAAGGTGGTGGGCAGGAGAGAGGTCTGACACCATGCCACTGTTCCTAATGGAATGGACAAAGAGACCATCAGTGCCTGCCAATTACTAGAATTCCCAAGCATGCCACTTTATGCACTAGTTTTAAAATAACCATTGGATCTTAGAAGTGACTTAAACCCAAGAGGAAATTTCATATATAATTACCCCAATGCCTGCCATCTCTAGAATTGCAAGTGACTCTAGAGAAGTGCTAATCAAATTGTGCTACAGGAAATATTTTTAGGCATGGAATTTAATATGGGTTGACACATTTGAAAGGAAGTTGTCTCCTCAGGATGTCATAAGACACATAAAACTTTCCTGTAAAAGAGGCAGGAGACACAGGGTACTGAGCCTTACTCTACTAACTAGCTATGAGACCTTGATCTAGACATTTCTGCCTTCTCAGAATTGCACTTTAAAGAAAAACCCATGCAATTATTTTTAAATCAAATGAATGACTTCCAGGAATTACTCCACTTGACTTTGAAGTGACCTTCTAGGAGCTCTTTTAATTATAACATCCGAAAGGATCTCCCTGGGCTACTGTCTTCTGAGGTTCGTGTGATTAATGTTTAAGAAATATTGAGACTTCCAAGTGCAGTAACGAAGTATGGATGAATGAACAATCTGCCAGTGGAAGAAAGAAAATTTTCTCTGGGTTATAAATAGTACATAGCTTGAGGTTTTTAGAGGGACACGGCAGTTGCTATCTTTTATAGTATCACTTCTAGGCACTAGGGTTTGGAAAGAAAACTTCTCTAATGGATACACTTATCCAAAACAAAACATAAAAATCTACTTAGGCATAGTGTAAGACACACAGTGGCCCTTAGTGAGGTAGACATAGACTCTGGACTGTACAGGAAGTGGGGATGTAGCACTGGCGTTGTTATTGGCAAATTCTGGGGCTGATTAAGCAATTTAGCAAGGCCAAGTTGGGGATCAATAGTTCCGTCAGCAAATGCTGCAGGTCTTGCTGATTTCTGAGAAATTGTGCTCTGCAAGCAAAAGGTCAGCACTGTGGTCCGTGAAATGGTCTTTGGGGTCACCAGAGAGTCAAGATATTGATGACTCTGAGTGCACGAATGCAGACCAACTTCAAGGACAGGGAGCCAGCTAGAGAACCAAGAACTCTCTTTAAGATGGCTATGGGGGGGAAGAAAAGAGGATGGCAAGAGGAGCAATCCATTCTTAAAGCACGCCAGAGGACAGGAGACTTGTTCATAGGGATTCTTTAGAAGTGGAGCGGATCTTATAAGCAAGGTGAGCCACAATATTCTCTAAAGAAGCAATTATCCCTTTGGCTTCATTTTTCTCATTCATGGTCAAGTTAATCCTCTAGCTATATAATGAAAAGTTATTTAGGGAGGACCACAAATGACCTAGTATACAAAGACTTTTTGAATCCCCAAAGTAAAGTTCTGTTGACTATTTTCTAAGAGGTGTAGGGAAGACCGCCCACTTTAGAAAAGTTGTCAAAGAAGGTTAAAAATTTCTGATGAGAGATAAGACTAATTAAGTTGTCTGTCTTAGTCTGTTTTCCATTGCTATAACACAACATTTGAGATTGAGTGATTTATAAAGAAAAGAGGTCTATTCTGGCTCACGGTTCTGGAGGCTGGGAAATCTAGGACCAGGTGGTCATGTCTGGTGGGGATCTTGAGCTGCTTCATGACATGGCAGAAGTCAGAAGAGCCAGTGGGCATATGAGGCAGAGAGAAAACACAAGAGGCAGCCTTATTTCATAACACTCATGCTCCTGGAAACTGATTCTGTCCAGTGATAGCAGGACCTCACTCTCTACCAGGAGAACTAACACAGCCAGTGAGAAAGGCATAGGTCCCTCCCAGTGACCTTCGCACCTCTTCAGATCTCAACTCTGAACACTGCTACATGGCAACCAATTCCAACCTGAGGTCTGAAGGGACAAACCATTATTGGACCACAAAGTGGTTTTCAGGGATTTCCTTCCTTTATGACCTGTGAAAACCAGAAGCAGACAAACCACTCATTCTAATGAATTTAATTGGATAGTTTTGCAACAGGTACCACTAGAGTTAAAGTATTTTTTAGCTTTTTTCTCAAATTATAAAGAGTCTGAGTACTTGTCTGATTAACCCTCATTCACTCAAAAGCAATTTGAATTACATGGAATTATTCTTATCTTACAATATGTATTTTAAAATATAGAAATACACGAGACTTTTCTTTCTGTCCTTTGTACCATCAAGATATTATGCCAGCATACAAAATTAAGAATGATGAAATGAAACACTTTTTAAATTTTCCACTTGAGTGAGCTAATGATATCTTACATTTACATAACTCTTCGGAGTATACTGAGCAGACCCATAGCTTTTCCATAGCTTTTTTTTTTTTCTGGCCGTTCTTAAAATTTTAATTCAAAGTACATTTCATTTAAGTTTAAATGCCTATTAGATATATTCTGAATTATATATATGCAACACAATTTTTTAGAACATTCCTTATTGACATTTGTTGTGCTATTTACACAATACAGAAAGGCATCAATGAGAATTTAGATCCACATGCAGAAAAAAAGAGAACAATTATTAGGAAATAAGTCATAATAAATCAATGGTCCTTAATTTAAATAAAACTGAAGCTTATGGTCAAATTTCTGTCTTAAAAGGTATAAAAGCAGGCAATACAATCATATTTTGGTGCCATGTTTACAGCATTAAGTAGTATTACATTTATAATAAAGCTAATCTTATTTAGCAAATAAGCTTTAGAAAAATAATCTGTGCTGTTGTTTTCTGAATTAAAAATTGCATAGCAAAACCCTTTTTTATAGCTTTTGAACATAATAGACAACACACCAGTATAATATATAGCTTTTGACCAGTACTCTCAAGAGGTTTCCCCTAGCATTTTCCCATTGAGGTAATCAGACTAAGAAACATTGATGTGACAGGTTAGTCACAGGATTGAAAGTAATTTTGACAATGCTAATCATGAGTAGTTTTCATTGACTTCATAGTAAATTTTACCATAAAGACATAACCACTAATTCACTGAAACCCACACAGGTATTTCTATCGATGGGCTAATCAAAAGATACGCAAACCCAGAGTTTCAGTCACAGGCCAGCAAAAACATGCCTTTGCCAGCTTACAACTTGTGAATCATGTTTAAATGCTAATCATACTGGATTCTTGTGTGAACTAATAACACCTGAAGCTTACTAAATGGTCTCTCATTAGAGGCACTTCTCTGTGGTGATACTACAAATGGCTGTTACTACAAATGGCTGTTTCCCTGCATTACCTAAAATTGGCTATTCCCCGGAAAGTTAGCTTCTGTTAATCACTCAGACTTGCATTTTACCACTGTCTATGGTAGGGCATCCAGGAAGTAGTTACTTCTTCCCTGCATGCTAAAAGTGTAACCATGAGGTCAATTTTCTGCCTGCCATCTTAGTGAAATTAAAAATAGCACCTTTGTCATATTGTTTCATGAACTTTTGGATCTCCCTCACTATTGACAAGTAAAATGAGAAACAAAATTAAGAATCTTAAAAGAAATGTGTTGTTTCCGTAGCACCACTGCAGGGACACAAGAATGCCAAAGCATGGCTTCCATAAACTTTGAGAGTAAGATTATGAAATTTACAATACAACTGACTAGCTACAAGAGTGAAATTTTAAAAAGGGAAAAAATGTAGACATACGACAGCCTCATTTTCTTTTTCTTTTTTTTTGGTACTAGAGATCGAACTCAGGACCTTGCACTTGCAAGGCAGGTGCAGTGCCACTGAGCTAAATCCCCAGCCCAACAGCCTCATTTTCTAAGAAGCACATAACTACCAGGTTAGAGCTGTTTAAAAAGGTGGGTAGGGTGTGGTAGTGTGCACCTGTAATCCCAGCTCTCTGGGAGCCTGAGGCAGGAGGACGACAAATAATATCAATCACATTATCTTACAATAACTGGCACTTGTTCATTGCATAACACATGGGGGACACTGCAATTTTTTGAATTTTTTTTCTCATTTAATTCCTCCATCATATGGATAAAAGTATTATTTGTTTTAAATAAATCAGGCAACTCAAGTTTAGAGAGATTAAATAATCTGTCTAATGTCTCCCCGCCTGTAAGTAGATAGAATTGAGATTGGAATTCAAAGAGTCTGCCCCAGAAGCCTGGGCTTACCCACCCCTTTTGTGGGGGGGGGGGTCAATGCTGGGGATTGAACCCAGGGCCTTTGCACTGAGCTACATCCCCAGCTCTTCTTTTAAAAAAATGTTTATTTTAAGATGAAGTCTCTCTAAATTGCCAGATTGGGTTCAGATTCATAGCTCTTATCTCAACTGACCCTCTCAACCATGCTGAGGGGAGAACTGGGGAGGTTGCATACAGGCAGGCATTTCCCAGAGCATGTTCCAGTGAACAGTAATCAGTACAAAGTTTGAAAAACATTATGCTCAACAATATCCAAACACAGTCCACTATTACAGGGCCTCTCAGATGCTTCTTGTTAATTCACTATAACTCATTGTGTGTGTGTGTGTGTGTGTGTGTGTGTGTGTGTGTGGTGTATACATGACAGAGAGAATGAGAGAAAGGAGATGGTTCTCAAACTTATTTAACCCTAAAACCCTTTTCCATTGCACCACTTATGGAATACATGTCAGGGCTTCTGTGCAGCACATTTATTTAAAAATGATAAATGTCTATGTCAGTATTTTAGCTATACTATATTCAAAAACATCTGACTAATGTTTACTGAAGATCAGTGTGTCAGACAGTATTCTAGAAGATGTTACATGAAAACTCTTGCTTTCTGTAGCTTATATTCTAAAGAGAACAGAAAAATAAAAATTTTAAATGCATAATATGTCAAATAGGAATAAATGTCAAGAATAAAAAAATAACAAGTAAGGATAATATCATGTGCACACACATGCATATGTTTGTAACTTGTGTATTGGAAGAGGAATGATATTTTTAGTAAAGTGGTCAAAGAAGGTCCCTGAGGGACGGCTAACCTGAAAGAAAGGGAGGGAGGGAATTATCGTAAATCTGCCTTCTGAGCAAAAGTACAGCAAAGGTCCCAAGTAAATGCGAGAAAAGGATCCACAGTTTGTTTAAACCAAGATCCTGTCTTAAATTTCCATTGTGATGATTACTCAGTCCTGTTAGAAAGAGGCCATGATGTTATAAGCATACAGAATTCACAAGTCTGGTACTTCCTCGTAAGATATCATGGAGTCTTCAACTTGGGATTCTCAAAACCTGAGGATCCCTGAGAGCCCATGAAGCCAGGTCTATTTCCATGAAAATTAGAAGGCATTTTTTTGCTCTTTTGCCATGTAGACATTTACATCCATGTTGAATTTTCGATGCATAGATATTTGCACAAAAGCTGGAGTGGGGGAACCTGAAAGAGCCATGGCAAGAATTAGAGCATAGCTGCCCTGGCATCACTGCGGTCATCACAGGACCCAGTGGCCAGCTCACTTGAAAGCACCCTTGACAAAATGGTGAAAGATATGAACTTAACTAACCCTCAAGTGTGCAGGTTTTTACCTCTGTGTTGTAAAATGCAGTTTCTTTTGCATTCTGAAGACCAATGTTTGTTTAGAAGGAAAATCAATTGTGAATTATTTGACTTGTGAGCTGAATTAGTTGTTGCTCACTAAATTTTTTTGAAAATGCAGTTATTTTTAAGAAAATGTGTTATTTTGTTAATATGTAATCAATTTATGCTATTTTTAATGAATCAACAAATATTTAATGTTTCCCATTTAATATCTAATATGATAAATATTGATAAATAGAAAACATATGAATCAAAGCTTTTGGTCATCCTAATTAGCTCTTAAGAGTTTAAAAGAATCCTGAGACCAGAAAGTTGGAGAAGCACTACAGTAATAAGTAACAAAATTATCATGCATGAAATTGTAAATGAGTGTATATATATATGTATATATAGACATGCATATATGTACTATAAATATACACATACATATACTTTTTTAATTGAAGTGAAATCCACATGACAAAATTACCCATTTTAATGTGGCATTTAGTATGTTCACAATGTTGAGCAGCCACTACTCTATCTAGCTCTGAAACATTTTCATCACTCTAAAAGAACAGTTATCCTCATTGCCCTTGGCAACTAACCATCTGTAATCCATGTCTATGAATTTACCAATTCTGGGAACTTCATATAAATGGAGTCATATAATATGTGACCTTTTGTGACTCACTTCTTTCCCTTGGCACAATATTTTTAATATCCAACCACACTGTAGCATGTATCAAGACTTCATTTCATATATATTTCTTTTCCTTTCCTATATATTTGTTTTTAATTTATTCATCTTCATCTATTCCTTTAATGGTAAATATAGGATCACTGATTGGAAAATCTCTCTGTAATCAAATGTGAATATGCAAGTATGAAGATAGGGTGGTATTTGTCTCAAAGAATATGCAGTATAGCATATTACAGATTCTAGAAGTATATAAAGTTATTTCTGTTTACAGTATGAACCCGCAAAAAATTATGAAACAATTCCTCCAAATACTGAGATAAACATTAATCTGATGTATGATGATTATCATCACCATTCTCACCATCAAGTATATAAAGTCCTACATTGTAAGGGGTAGGAAAAATTATTAACCTTGTAATATTTCCTAATAAAATAAGCATCTGCACATGTAGGTTATTGACTTAGAGAAAATGAGTAGCTTGGTGTAGTGGAGGGAAAATCATTTCGAGGCGAGGCCTGTGTTGGAGCCCAGATCTACTCCTTATTAAGTATAATACTTTTAGAAATGTATCTCCTCTCTCAGGCTTCAATCTTTTCATTCTGAGGGAGGGAGATGCCTCTCCAAGCTTTTGGATATGTACGTGGCTTCACTTACCAGGGATAATTCATATAACTTCATCACTGTTCTTGTCCTATCCATACATTATTTCTATTATTTCTTGGATATACTTTTATATGTAAACAAATTTACTTCACAAAATTATTATTACTACTATAGAAAGGTAATGTCATTTGCAAAGAGTAAAACTTAATGAACTACCTCAAGACATCCAAGGATCTTTACTATGTCATTTTACTTTGCACGATATGAAACACCCACCTTTCAGATAATACTGCTCAGTCCCAAGCTATCATTTCATGAACTGGTAAGCTGAGGCCTTGATGACTTCTAGAAGTTAGGATTCATTACACATTCTGTCTCCCTTGGAAAAGCTGGTGGGACTGTTTACAGCACTGGGTACCACATTACCCATGTAGCGCTTGACAGAGTTTTGAGACCGAGATAAGTGACATTCATAGCTTGAGGTTTATTCTGAACATAAGAACCCAAGGGAATTCTGAAAGTACAAAATTCTACAAACAATTACAATATGGATCCTTAGTATACCAAACAATGGAACCACATTTCAATTTTTATGATTTCTTGGACTCTACTGATAATGAAAGAGATCTGAAATACAAGGAGGCACTTGATAGCGAATCTCCTTTTCCTGGGTGAAATAACTCCTTGGAAATCCATGATCTTCTGTATATATTACAGAGTCTTGCCAAAGTGATTACAAAAATGGACCTTCAATGTGATGTTGTAGCTCCTCTAATCAAAAGTAGATAGTTTTTCACCTGTTAAATCTGAGTAGGCTTTGTGCCTTGCTTTGGTTAATAGATACAAGAGCTCATCAAATGGCTAATAAAATTAAAAGAGATGGGATATGCAAAGTAATTAGCACAATGCCTGGCACAAAGTAAGTACTGGTTAAAAGGTAGCAATTGTCACTGGCAGTGTGCATGTGATAAAAAAAAATCCATTAGGAGTGCCATTGCTCTTCCAGGGACTTTGGTCTCCATATTTTCCCAATCCCCTTAATCCCTCTTCCCACTTGCCCACTTCTGGCTGGGCCCAGAAGTTGTGAGTGGACAGCAAGAAAGTGGGAAGAAACTGTTCCATCCTTGGGTTCATTTTAGGCCAATGAACTCCAGATCCATACTAAAGTTTAGGACATTTATGTCATAAACTGGTGGGGACCTAAAATATCCCCCTTGGTTAATTTTACACTTGAAGAACTAGGAAAATAGCCACAACATATTCACACCATTGTGTAATGCCTAAGTGTTATTTCATTTAATCTTGACAATAATCCCCTGAACTACAAAACAGATTATATATTATATTATTTTACAGATTAGAAAAACTAAGGCACAGAGATATAAATATTATGCCTGATTGACTATGTAGAAGGTACAATAAAGAAAATAAATAAGAACTGATACTTGTTTCCCAACTTTATACTAACTTTAATTTTCTATTTCCTCTAAGGACTCCATGTCTTGGAAGTTCTTATTTACCACTTAACAACAACATTAGTTTTGAAATATTAAAATGGATCCCTGCCTTGGGGATCCCAAAATGCTAGAACTCCAGTGTGGAACAGTTAAGTGGTATTCTGCAACTGAAAGAGAATTATAGAAAGGGTGATTGACTTGCTAAGGTTGCACCTCTTCTACTTTGATGGGAACGCACTAAAATCCCTGTCTCATTATTTCTGAAAGCCACTGCACTACAAAATTCTGCTTTTGTACATGGTGGTAGTCACAGGGACAATTTGGAGCCAAATAACCAGTGGGAGGAAGTAGAAGTAGGGAAATAGAATGATTGAAGGAGTTGTCCTGTCTTCGTGCCAGCTGCTCCGTGGGTGCCACACCTTTTGGTTTAGTGGTTACTCACCCCAAGGGGAGGATTAAGTAGTTCTTCTTCCTGATGCCATAAAAGGGGAAAATTCAAATGAATTTTTTAACAGTAGATAACATCCAAAGTTGATTAAAACTACATGCAAAAAACATTCACATGGGACTCGAACAGAAAGTTTCATATGGGAATGTGACGGTGTGCTGGGAGGAACACCAAACTATGCCATCATTCTTGTTTAACTTAGGGTTTGCTTTACAAGATAGCATAGTATCTTCCAGCTTGGTGAGTGCACCTCTCTCTGTCTCAGTTTCTCCGTGTGCAAAACGAGAACAAAAGTACCTACTAAATAAGAGTTACTATACAGAAAAATTATTTAGTAAATATTTTAAAAATTTATATAATGCTCTTGTATATGGCCGTGATGGACAAGTATTCTATAATATTGCATTTATGAATGACCCAAGGACCAAAGAAGCTAAGAAATGTACCAGATTTCACACAACTGAGAAACAATTGAACTTGATATTCTAATTTCTCGACCCTTGCTCCCTTTCTTTCATTCTAAGGCTTGCAGGCTCAAGGTTGATGAGACAGAGCAGCCCTCCAGGTTGGACTTGCAACACTGCTCATTTCGCCAAGACCTGTCCTGATTAGCCAGTTCACTGACTTCCAGAGAGAAGACCCAGGCCTCTCCTCTCTACCTTTGTGTTGAATTTCTCAGCATATGGTGAACTTTCCTTGCAAATATCCCCCATCGCACAAGCCCAAAATGCACTGTAGTCAACTTATACACCAGGAACATTATGTAACAGCACTTAAAAGAATTCCATTGGAAGCACTGACCACAGGGAGGGAGCATTCTTGTATTATCAAGAGTCCAAGAACTGAAAATTCTACTGTTAATTTTTGTCTTGCTTATTTATAAGTAAATTGAAACTTAGGAACATAAATCTAATGTTCTATTGGCTCTAAAATCTCTGGTTTTGAAATCCTCAATATGTTTTTCAGAGGTTCAAATACTGAAGCATGAGAAATCCTCATCATCATCAAAGCACACATTCAAATATTTTTATTACATGCCAAGCAGAGCTCCAAGAGTTTTACGTGTACTACCTAAATTAGTGTTCAAAATCCCCTACAATTGGGTCTTATTGTTAGACCCAATTTATATGAAGAAACTAAGACACGGACTTTAAAGGCATTTTTCAGGTATTCTTGTTCCATAAATTCTTCCCTGCTGATCCAAAAGAATCAGTCCAGACTATGTAAAGGTGCAAATTTCCAATGATGAATGTCATTATATTGTCTACCTAAAATGTACTAATGATTAGAATGAATAATCGAAAATGTAAAATAGGAAGAAAAGGTCCAAAGGGGTAGGGGAGTGGGAGGGGCAGGGGAAAGGAAAGAAGGGAAAGGAAAAATGCTGAGAAATGGAAAAAATGGAAATAAAGTCTTTGTAAATAGGGAAGAGTGGAGGGGGTGAAGGGAGGGCTAGGAATGGAGAAAAAATAAGAAGCAAGATGCCTTATGTAAAGGTACAATTCCCAATGAGAAATGTAATTGTGTTGTATACCTACAATGTACCAATAAAAGAATTTAATTAAAACAAAAAAGAATCAGTCCAGCTTCCTAAATCCCAAGCTTCAGATGCAGATGTAGCCTGAAGTCATCTCAAATGTGTCCACAGAAACAACACCAGCCCAAACTTTATCTGAAGGCATAAGACGTAACTAAATAGTTATCAGGGTTTCATTGACTCATAATACTAACAACTGTCCAAAAAGCTCATGATTTTCTTTTTATTTGTATATATACTTATTGGTACATTTTAGGTATAAAATACATTTACATTGATCATTGGGTGCTTGTACCTGAACATGATGCATCTTGGTTCTTACTTTTTCTCCCATTACCTGTGAGTCCTTCACCCCCTCCACCCTTGCCTATTTACATAGACTTCATTTCCATTTTTTTTTCCTTTCTCATAATTTTTCTTTTCCCTTCTTCCCTTTCCCCTTCCCCTCCCGCCATCCCCAAACCCTTGGACCTTTTCCTATTTCAAATTATCAATTATTCACTTTAATCATTTTCATCCTTATTTACACTTTCAATTTCTCACACTAGAGAAACTATTCGGTATTTACACATGTGTGTCCTATTTATTTCACTTAAGAGTATGGCCTCAATATGCATTCATTTGACTCTAAATGTCTCTAGTTTCTCATTCTTTATGGCTGAGTAGTACTCCATTTTATAAAAAAAAAACACATCTTTATTCAGTTTCCAGTCAATGGGCACTTGGGCTGTTTCCAAGCTTTAGCTATTACAAACTGTGATGCTATCAACATAGGTGCACATATATCACTGTGTTATGATTCCTTTAATTCTTTGGGGAAGAGTCCTGGTAGGGGAATAGCTGGGTCAAATGGGACGTGTAGTCCTAGTTCTTTGAGGTATCTCCACACTGATTTCCACAGTGGTTGCACCAGTCTACACTCCCACCAACAATGGAGAAGGGTTCCTTTCTCCCCACACCCCCGCCAGCATTTGTTATTGGTTGATTTCTTGATAGCAGCCACTCTTTCTGGGGTGAGGTGGAATCTCAGTGTTGTTTTCATCTGCATCTCTCAAATGACCAGTGATGTTGAACATTTTTTCATATATTTATTTGCTGCTTTTACTTCTTTGTCTGCAAAATGTCTGTTCATTTCAGATGCCCATTTTTGAATTGGGTCTTTGAATTTGGGGGGTCTGATTTTTTTCAGTTCTTTATATATTCTCGACAGTAGACCTTTGTCTGAGCTACAGCTGCTAAAAATTTCTTCCCAGATTGTAGGTTGTCTCTGAGCTCTTTTAGTAGTTTCTCTTGCAGCGCAGAAGCTTTTAAATATGATGAGATCCCAGTTGTTGATTCTTTGTGCTAGCTCCTGTGCTACTGAAGATTTGTTCATAAAGTCTTTTCCTATGCCAATGTCATCAAGAGTTCTACCTAACTTATCTTCCCGCAAGTTTAGTGTTTCTGTCTTCATATTTAGTTCCTTAATCCACTTCGATCTTAGTTTAGTGCACAGTGATAGGTATGGGTCTAGTTTTAATCTTTGGCAGGTTGAAATCCAGTTTTTCCAACACCATTTATTAAATAGGCTATCTTTCCTCCAATGAGGGTGGTTGGCTCCTTTGTCAAAGATGAGGTGGCTGAGTATATCTGGAGTTGTTTCTGCATCTTCTAATCTATTCCACTGATCTTCGGGTCTGTTTCTTTGCCAGTACCATGCTGTTTTTATCACAGCTCATGATTTGTAATCAATGTTTGTATTTGCTGACAAGCCACCCATTGATATGAACATTAATACAGTGTAAGTGTGGTTCTGTGTGATGTCCATCCAATATGGTAAATTCTATCTAGTGTTTGAGTAGATTCTAGTTTCAGAACAGATTGCAGTATTAGTACATTTATAAACAATGGAGCTGAAGGAAATCACTCTCTTCGCACCTTTTAATTCTGAAGAGTATCCTGCTGTTATTCCCACTTCCAATGTCCTAAAAGGAATAGAAAATAAAATAACAAAAATCCAGAAGATCTCCAATACTCTAGGTGAGAGTATATGCATGTTTGATCTTCTAGCCTGACCTTCTGGTCACCTTTACCCTACTCCCACCTCATTACAGGTTCATAACTATGTACTACATGTCATAAATACAACTGAGGTCAGAGTGAATTCTGGGACAATCGTGTGCGTTGAGATCTGCTAAGATGACGCAGAACCCTCTCAATCATTCCTGTATATTACACCTAGAGATTCGGTGGCAAGCACCCAAGTTGAGGAGCCTGGCCTTTAAGTTCTGAAAGCCTGATTTATCTGTGCTTGTTGTTGCTCTGTTGCTATTGCTGCTTTCGTGTGTTGTGACCTGTGTGCTATGCCTTGCTGTCACCCCAGCACCTTTTTCTGCCTGTGCCTTATCTCTTGTTGGTATGGACTTGCCCTGAGCACAACTTTCCATGATCAATAAACATAGCTGCTTGTTGCTCACTACTGGATGTACACTTGGCAATTATTTCCTTGTGCTACACAAGAGCCTGGCTTACATTGGCCCATACCATGGCAACAGTATTATTCCTACTTACTTTCTTTCCTGTAAAAGGATAATAATACATCCTTGTGTAATGCATGTAACTTTTAGCACCTGCCTATCATGCTTGCCACTCACTGCTAATGGCCTTGGCTATGTGACTTGCTTTGGCTGACGAAGTGAAGTGGAAGTGGCTCATTCTGGTACTGAGCAGAAGCTTTAAGAACATTGCTACCTCCTACCAACTCTCTCTGACTCGCTTCTTCCAGAAGAATAGCCTATCTCAAGAGGCTATTGCCCCTTTGGCCTGCATTTCCAAACACAGGAGGCACTTGGAGCCAGGCTGACTTTCAGCAACTCCTAATGGGAGCAGAAAATACATCTTTGTTATTGAAAGCCACCTACCTTGGGGATTTCCACTTGCATAGCACAACCTAGTGAAAGCTGAGGTGTACACAGAAGCACCTGAAAGGATTCCCCACAGCTCCAGAGTATCTGCTGCTGGCCCCCAACTGCAGGAGGTCCCACAAGCCACTGTGAGCTCCCTGCTAAGTTAAGAGAAACAGAATGTAATGTTAAAGGCAAAGGAATGGGAAAGTGCAAAGGCCTATGAGAAATGAAGTGGGAACAAAGAACACATCAGAAAGTCAGTGACTCAGCATAAGCCGTCAACAAAGGATGAAGAGCATAAATAATAAAGGAACACCCTCAATATCACCACCCAGGAAGAGTAGGTGAGGACAGGGAAACAAAGAGCAAATGATCATCTGGGTGACAAGAGCACTGCCCAGAAGAGGACACCAGATAAAGAGAAGAAAATTGTTAAATAATTTAGACAGAAAGAGAAACCCAACAGCGGTGAGGTGATCTGCAGGCGGTTTTGTTGTAAAAGAGAGGAAAATTTTTCATTTAAACATTTTGTTTCCTGTAAGGAGTTCTCAGGAAAAGACCACTGCTGTGCTTTCTTTTGAGATCATTCAAAGAACCCAGGTTAGGGCCTTCTATTGCCTAATTGGCTGCCTGTCCCTTCTCCTTTTCCTTTCTCCCTAAAGCCCATTATCATACTTAGGGTCTTCTCCATAGCTGCCAACCCTGGGAAGCCACAAGCCCTTGTTTTTTCTATGCCCAAAAAGAAAGGATATAAATCATGCAGACATACATTAGAACATGTAGCAGTGCTAGGCCTGCCTTACATAATTAAAATCGATGGTTGTCTGTGTGTGGGGACCACAGATTCTTTTTTCCTCTAAAACAAATTCTTGTTTTACCTGAAATAGGATAGCTGTAGATTTATTCCTGAAGCTTTAGATTTTCACAACCTAGAAGGAATGTGGCCTTCCAGGCATCTCCAAGTGTCACTGCAATGAGCCAACACCTCCTTTGCCATTCTCTCCAAGTGCTTTCACCCAACTGTGCAGCCTTCAGATTCTAACACACCCTTTAAAGGGGGCTTGAATGGAATGACCTGCCGCCCTGCCAACCCATGGTCTGGATCCTCCCTATTCAAATCATGGTACAGGGACCAATGGTATCAGTTGAGAGTTTGTTAGAAGCACAGACACCAAAGCCCAGAGTCTGTACTGAATCAGAATCTGTGCTTTACCAATAATCCTGGATGACTTCCACACATGGGGAAGTTTCAACAGTGCTCCCAGAGTAACTACTTGTACTAAAATAAATGTATTATGTCTCTGTGGTATGTTGAATAGAAATATGAGCTAAGACTGCCACACGCAGTATTCATTAGTTGTATGCAAGCTACTTGACCTCTCTGAGACTCAATTTCTCTGTCTGTAAACTGTGCATAATAACACCTGTCTCAGAGCACTGCAATCAAGGTCAAATGAAATCACAAATGTGGCTGCAGAGTGAATCTTGAGGGATGCTAACCCCCTTGCTTGCTGACCAGGAATGGGTTTCACCAAAGGGTGGCATGCAGGGACAAGAAGAAGAATAATGATGAATTTGAGGCAAACAGAGCAGGAGAGAAAATTCACCAAGAGGTACAGTACTGGGAATGGCAAGACACTTAATTTCATTGATTCTGTCCTGGCCCTCAAAGCTTTCTATTCCCTGTCTCTTTAAAATCCAAAATGTATTTAGGAAAGAACTGAAGAGCCAAAAGTTTCAACATACAAGGATTGGCTTCCACAACCTCCTGCCCCACAGCATGCTAATTATTTAGCAGATGTGCATGATTTAACAACTGCATGGCTAAGTATCTCAGAGTCTGTGATTTCCACTCCCCTCAACACTTAGGAGAGAAGAGCACCCCAAGTATATGTCTCTTGGAATATATTAAAGCTTCTCAAACCAAGATCTTGTAACAGAATTAATATACTATGTACAAACCATCTTGTCGGATGATAGAGTTATATAAAAGAAAATCATGTTAGGCTGACAGGACAACTCTAAACCTAAATTTTGCACTAATACAGAATGTCAAGTCCAGACTAACCTTGAATTCTACTCTCTAAAGGTTCTTTTAATTATGCTTGAATGTTTCTCCTTTGTTCATTAATTACTCAAGCTCTTGAGAAAATTTATGGGGCTGGGGGTGTAGTTCAGTGGTACAGTGTGTGCTTAGCATGTGAGAGTCCCTGAGTTCAATCCCTGGCACAAAAGAAAGAGAGGGAGGAGGGAAGGAAGGGAGGGCGGGAGGGAGGGAGGGAGGGAGGAAGGAAGGAAGGAAGGAAGGAAAGAAAGGAGGGAATAAAGAGAGAAAAGAAGGGAGAGAAAGAAAGAAGGAGAAAATAGGGGAAGGAGAGGAAAGAGAAGAGAAGAAGAAAAGAGAGGAGAGGATAGAAAAGGAGAGGACAGGGGAAGGGAGGCGGGAAAGTTTGGGAGACACAAGCAAACTGGGACCTCTATCCACAGGCCAACATGTCTGATGTATCTTCTTTGTACATCTTGAATTAATAATCCTGTGGCTTCTGTCAAGCTATGGCTATAATACTGTCAGGAAATACACGTATTTCTTAGTATCAATTTTGAGAAATTCAGCTTAAATGACATTAAACTGCACTAAAATAAAATTATTCCCCATTGTATCAATGTGGGATGCATTTAGGCTTTGGGTCAGTAATGACATGATCCAAATAAAGGATGAGTTAGGAAAGTGAGCTAGCATAGAGAGAGAAAGGAAGAAGAATTGACCAAGTCACAACTCCTCTGTAGCAGAGAAAGAGCAATTAAACTTCTTTCCTCACATAAAACTCTTGGCTTTATCAACATAGTAACACCCATGTTATCCCATTATGTTTGTCATGTGATCGATCCCATGTGCCCTCCAGGGATGCCAACCTTCAGTGCCCCCTTCTCCCTACAGCTGATACATGGTCTCCAGAGCCTGTGGACCTCAGCACATTTCCGCCATGACACATTCATTAATCTCCCACTTGAAAACTGTATATCAAAGTCCATCCCAGAAACTCTAAAGCTCTATAGGCTTGTGTTCCTGTGTTGAGAAAACTCGACTTCAGCAGAAAGGGATTTTATTATCAGATAGTCTTCTACTGGAAAAGTTTACTTACTTTCATAGTTCTATTCTGGCATTATCTTTTATGCAGAGGAATCTAAACTACCAAACTTTCAATGGAAACTTCAATTTATCCTTTCAAAGTATGGACCATTTTTGTTCCCACAGATAATTGAGAATCAAAAGACACAGATTCGGGCTGGGGATTTAGCTCAGTGGTTCCACCGCCTGCCTTGCAAGCGCAAGGTCCCAAGTTCCATCCCCGGTACCAAAAAAAAAAAAAAGACACAGATTCTATGCCAGCTCTCCTGATAACCTAACTGACCATTTGTCCTAGGGTAAAGCTGGATTTCAGCTCTCTAGACTTGTACTAATATTGCATAACATGAGCCTTACCCAAGGTTGATCAAATGAGAGCACATATGTGAAAGCAATTATGAAGTGCACCACTGTGCTCTGAATTACCACCAATTATAATCTTTACTTGGTGTCCTCAGGGAATTCATTCCAGGACCCTCCGAAAGGTACAAAATTCTACAGATGATCAAGTGCACTTTATAAAATGGCATATATTTGTATATGTCCTACATGTATCCTTCTGTTTTCTTTAAATCATCTCTAGATTACTTATAATACCTACATACTGCAAAAGCTAGGTAAATAGTTGTTCTACTATATTGTTTAGGGAATAATGACAAGAAAAAGTCTATGTGTGTTCTCAGAACAGGTGCAATTTTTTTTCAAATATTTTTTCCATGGTTGGTTGAATGTGGAACCACATGAATACAGAATGCCAGCTGTGGCTGGTGACAGAGTAGCCGGGACCTCAGTGATTAAAGCTGGCCATTGAAGATGGAATCTTGCAAGATGGCAGATGAAGAAGGTTCCATTTGACTACGACACTATGGGTACAGAGGGCTCAGTATATCGTAGCAACTAACTCGGTTACTCCAGGAGACTCAATCCTTCTGAAATAATTGAGTGAGGAAGTGAAAAGAACAAGAGGAGGTGACTTTCCTAGTGAGATGCTACCTCATCTCAAGTAACAAAACAGTAAAACCATGGCATCATTTGTGTTATCACTGTTTTAATTCAGCAGCCATGCAACTCCAGATCAGTTGCTTAGATCCATAACTCACAAAGTTAGCATATTAATCTCCCTAATATACTGCACAGCTTCTTAAATTCATCAGTAGCATGGATCTAGTTTGCAAGAAACCTGAAATCTGCATTTGGCTCTGTCACACTGCACCATGGGACTTGTTAACCATTCTAAACCTCTCAGAGTGTTGACATTTTGGGAATGTCATCCAGATACAAATTTGGAAAGATTTATCAAAAAGCTTAAGCATGTTAATATCTTTTCCCCCAATAATTACATATTTGAAGTCTACTTTAAGAACATAATCCTGGATGTCAGGGCGATCTGGCTGTGACATCTGTCACCCTACTGATCACCAGGGTTGATCCGGCTGATCTGGCTGGCTAGGGGGTGGCCCCTTCCTTCCTCATTGCTCCGCCTGTGTCCCTCCCAAAGCCACATGCTCAGATTGAAGAGGACAACTACCCCCGATGGAGGAGGACTGTTCCCTCATCAAGGGTACACAAGTACCTGTGCTCCCCTGCCAGAACCTCCAAACAGACTCTCAACAACATAATCCCCAAAAACAATAAAATCTTTCATGTACAAAAATGTGTGTCATAATTAACAATAGACAAACAATGAAAGAATAAACAAAAGCTTTAACCACAGTTTATCTTCTTTATTAAACTGTATTCTAAGATATTGATTGTGAATATTATACAAGAATATAGAAAATCATAAATAATATTAAGTAAAATAAATTAGGGTACCAAAAGGTGTAAACATCTTATTTTAAAGCCTATGACATAGGAGAAGGACTAAGAAAACTATCTGTCAAAATATTACCAACAATCCTGCTTTGATGAAAGTAAGTATTTTTCAGTTCTTATTTTCTTCTGTTTATGAATGACTTTTTAGCTTTCTTCTATTTACCAATTTTGTTATAATGCTTATTTATTGTTTTATAAAGAAATTAAACTAGCAACAGTATGAACTTGAGATAAAAATCTAAGGTCATCTGTGTCAATGTTAAATATCTATGATTCTTTGATAGTTTCAAGCATAACGATTTGTAATTCTAGAATTGTTAAATTAACTGTTACACAGCAAGAAATCATAAATAAAAGATGATGGGAATAGAGTATTATATTTAAATGTGGTATCCTGAGGGTTGGATCCCACATAACTGCCAGGAGTGATGGGCCAGAGTATGACCAAGGGCACACATGGCAGTCAGGGTGGCTGAATATCCATCTTGCTGAAAGCAAAAATCCAACACACCAACCGGAATGTATGGTCAGTGGTCTACATAAATGCTAGCCTATGAAACTCTTTGTATAGGAATTGGTTTTATGAAGAAGCCATCCTTGGTCAGAAGGTTATTATGGGCATGAAATAATTGCATAGATGTGAAAAATACACTTATCCCTACAAGGCTCATAGTAACCTAATGGAAGAGTAATAAATTTTTCAAAATGTTTTAAAAGCCAGTTCTGGGATGGCATTTTGATCTGCATCCACCACAGGGATGCACTTTTCTGGACTTTTCTGGAAACTAGATCCAAGAATAATAGCATTTCAGGCCACAGTCCAAAGTTGTCAGCCAAATGGCAAGCACATAATCAGTTATAGAACCACTAAAGTTTATTTGCTTCATACATGGCTTTATTTGAGGGTCTTAGAAAGTATATTCACATTAAATAATCAAAAAATTCAGCTAGAAAATAAAACATTTTGTCTTCTTTATCTTTTTCTATGAGTTGTATCCATTTCCTAAGATCTTGTGTGTAATTTGACTACAATCAAAAGAGAGAAAGAAAGAGGAAAAAAAAGCTTTCCCAAAGATTTTGGGAAACACTCAAACGATAAAAGATAAAACAATGCCTGAATCAAAGTTCAGCTTTTATTAACCCACAAAGGCCAGTTGAAAGGCCAACTTCTTTTCCCTGAAAGGATTAACCCTCCAAAAGGAAGTGATATCAGAAGTTTCTTTTGATTGTAGCAAATGAAGGATGAAAGAACCCCACCCCTATTCCAGCCAAGAGATGTTGCACAACAACCAAAACAGCTTGCTAAGAGCCTGGGAAAGAAAGAAATACAAAGAATCAAGAAGAACTATAGAGAAGGACTCGCCCTGGGGGACACTGCCTTCCTGGGGGAGCCCAGGGCATACTCCTGTCCTTTCAGACAGCTCTGGCTGGGAGCAGTTGATCTGTCCACCTGCCATGATATTTCTGTCTTTTCAGCTGCTAGTGTGGTCAGAACCACTGCTCACTCATTTTCTATAGGAAATATGCACTAAGAACGCAGAAAGGAGTGAAATGCTGCTTCTACATTCAGAATGGACTTCTGCTTCCACCCTTCTTGGGAATCAGGAAGTCCAACATGTGTATTTGTCTTTGCACTCTTTCTTTTTATTTTAACTGATAGGTCTTTTTTTTTTTCTTGCAGAAAAAACAATGGAACCTTGTTGAATTAACAGGCTTCCTTTAACAAAAATAGCCAACCTTCTAAATTAAGGCAGAGTGGTTCCCATGAGTGGAAATTTTTCCATTAAACATTTTCAAATGATTGAAAGGCCAGTAACAGTCTGCCCGCCTCCCTTCTGAGGATTTTCTTGAGAACCTTATTTTTCATCTTCGTGCTCTTTGCTGCAGTTCTTCTGGGCCCGGAACCAAAGTTCTTTACTCAGAATGCAAGTAAGGAGCAGGTTGCTCACAGGCTGTACATGCTGAGAGCCTTACTTATGCCTCCCTCGTGGGCTTTCATTCAGAGCACATCACCCTTTGTCCTGATGCTTGAGCATTCGTAATAAACCTTGATGTTTCATCTACCTGGCTTCATGCAAGAGCAAGTCTCTTACAAAAGAGACTTTGCCAGACAACTGAAGCTTACCCTCCATGCCACTGTTTCTTTTCTACTTTATTGTATTTTAATTGTCTGAATGGAAATTTTTTCTAAAATCACTCACACTACACACTTTTTCTCTTAAGCAGGACACTATACTTCACCAATCTTTTTTCCTTGGTTATTGAAGATTGTTACTATTAACATCAGGTATGTGCTTAACCTCAGTGATAGTATGTTGCCCGGAAGCTGTGTAGACATTTAGGAGTATGTGCTGCACCCTCAGTGCAGTGACACTCACCTAGGTCTGCTTCTAGGTCCTGTTTGATTTTGATTTTGTTTGTAGAATTCTCTCATCCTAAGTTATCAGCAATTACACCACTACCATCTCTTACTGAGAAAAGCGAGTTCATGAATATTGTAGCAAAGTACCTATTAAATAATAACTCACGCTTGTGTGTCTTTACCATGTTCCTGGTATTTCTCTGAATAATTCTCAGGTAATGATCTCATAACAAGCCTTCAAGATTGAGCTTGGGGAATTTGCCTATGAGAAATTTAAGGATAGATTTTCTTTTTTTGTTTGTTTGTTTGTTTGTTTGTTTGGTACTGGGGATTGAACTTGGGTCCTTGAGCTTGCACAGCAGAAGGATAGATTTTCAATAAGTAATTTCACCTGCCCAAAGGAGAGGTGTCTCGCTTAATTCCCCATTTCAGATGACACCAGGGTTGGCTGATGTTGCTGGAGATGTGGGGTCAGACATAGGAATTGTTTCACTTACAACTCATCCCATCCTGAATTTTGAACTTTCTTCTATGCCTTACTACTTTTCAGACTTGCTTTCCCTCTGAATCCTTTTATCCCTCTCTTGGCTCCTACTTCCCTTCCAATTCTGCACCTGCCTTCTTTCCACTCTTCCCCTTTTAATTCACTCCTGCGTGTGTGTCAGGTTTTACCAACCATTTTCTGGGGCACTGCTAAACCAGCAGGCTCAGGAGCCGAAGGAGATGCTACACAATTGAGAGCTATGCTCTGATTTTAGCTCTTCTCTTCCCAGCTGTGTCCCTGGGGTGAGTGCACCGCCCCCCCTTACAAACTCAATCAAGCGAAGTAACGCTGAAGGTCTTTAACAGGAGAGTGGTGAAGAAATCAGCCACACCAAGAAGTATGCTGACAACTTTGACACTTATTTAAACTCTTTTTAAAAATATATTCCCATTACTAAAAATTCTCCAAATAGTCACAGTATTTCTAGTTACCCTAAAAGCTAGTCACTCACCCTAGTGTTCAATTAGATTATTGGTCATTCCTTTTTCTTTCTTTCTTTTTTTCCACTTATTAAATTCCTTTATTGGTACATTGTAGGTATACAACACAATTACATTTCTCATTGGGAACTTGTACCTTTACATAATGCATCTTGGTTCTTATTTTTTCCCCATTCC
>NW_004624811.1:4394903-4411120 GCF_000247695.1 Heterocephalus glaber
GGTAGGGATGGTGGCCCAAAAGCCCTTTCCGGTGGGCTGGGAGCAGTGGGAAGGATGCTGGCTGGGAAGCCCCTTCCTCTGGACCAGGACCAGTGGGATGGCAGCTCAGAAGCCCCTACCTCTGGGCCAGGAGCGGTGGGAGGGATGGTGTCCCGGAAGCCCCTTCCTCTGGGCCAGGAGCAGTGGGACAGAAGGTAGCCCAAAAGCCCTTTCCTCTGGGCTGGGAGCAGTGGGAGGGATGGTGACCAGGAAGCCCCTTCCTCTGGACCAGGAGCAGTGGACCAGCGGCTCAGAAGCCCCTACCTCTGGGCCGGGAACAGCAGGACTCAGTACTGTTGTCTGGTGGTCTGGTGTCCTCTGCATCTTTGTAGTGTGGAACCAGGTGGCTGCCTGTCTGCAGTGGGGTGATCCAACCACTGCTGCTGTAGTCTGCTGCACCTCTACTGAGGTGACTCTGCTCTCCCACTGGACTTCAATTCTCAAGAAGCCTCGAAAAGGCGCTCTCTCTGCTGCTCACCACTGCACCAGTTCCTGGGCTCAGAATGATGGCCTTCTGGATCCCTGCACCATGCTGCTGTCCTGGCAGGGCTCCCGCTGCCCATTCCTTTTTCTTTCAAATGGGCATGCACAGAGAAAAGTCTCACAACTCACTCAGTAGTCTATGCCATATTCTTCTCAAACATATTCTCTCAAGGGAATGGGGATGTATGTAGCTCAGCAGTACAGTGCCTGCCTAGCAAACAGGAGGTCCTGAGTTTGATTCCTGGTATTAAAAAAATAATTCTCTCAATAATATTGGTTAATTACACAGTTGTCTGGGGATTTTAATATAAATCTGGCAACAGAGAAAAATGGACCCCTCTTAAGTCAAAGGGGAACTCAAAGATGTACTGGATGCACAATCCCAATTTACAACCCCACCCCACCCCCATAAACGTGCCAATTTGTTCACTTTTAATTTAGAGAGAATGAAGTGTTCTGGGAAGTCTTGGGAAAGGGGCACTGATAGAAAAAGGGTGAAGGTGCTGGAAGAAAAAATGAAGCCCACATTCTGGCTACACTTTGGATCTCACTGTGCATGTGTGTTCAGGGGAGGGGTGATTTCTGGTGAACAGTAAGTCCAAGTAAGCAAGATCTCAGTGCAGGCACACATTGTTGCTCTCAGTGTAAAAAACAGATATAAGCACGGTTGATGCTCACCAGTGTAAATAACTTATATAACCACGGTTGTTACTGGCACATGGCCACTGCTGTGTATTTTCCTATGAATGTAGACTAAGAGGCAGAGGATTGCTGTGACAATGGGCAGGCCAGGGGTCTGCAGATGGTCACACAAGTGCAAGTGGCTAAGTGGCACTTGAGGATGAAGATGTCTCACTCAGTTCACAGCTCTGCAGCTCTTCTTTGGGCTGCCCGAATCTCTAGTGAACCTCCCCAGGCTGAACTGGTAACAGGACAGTGATCTGGGAGCAAACCCTGACTCTTCTCTTTATTGGTCTAGGGCAGACTTCTGACCACACTGAGCCTCAGTTTCCTCAGCAAAAGTAGACTAATTCCTATGCCACAAGACCATTATGGGGGTCAAATGGAAGAAGTTACTTTATAGCAATGAAACACATATTAAAGAGATTCTAGTTGAACTAAATAGAGCTAAGTATTGCCTCTGTTCTATGAAATGCATATAGGGCCGCTGGCCCTCTCACACCCATGGGTGTCTCTTCCTTTTTCTATTACTGTGGATGTCAACCCCATTCTCATTTGAGTTAGGCCCACCTGCAGCAGCCATAGCAGGGTGTGCTATTAGAGTTTTCATTTTACAGACAAGAAACCCAAGATTCCAGGAGGCTAAGTCACCAGGACTGTGTAGGTAGTAGTAAAAATGGCAGTTGGGATCTGAAATCAGGCATCTGGCTCCAGAACCCACTCTTATCAGCCCCCAAGCCATACTGCATTTCAAGGCCAAGAAGCAAGACAGGGGACAAAAGGCTGCCTAAGGTCCTTCCAGATCCAGAACTCATGAAACTCTTCTGGGATCTGAGTAGGAAAAGTGGCCTGTACTGTGGGCCTCATGGTTTCAGTTTACAGGCTCAGACATAGGCAGTGGGGTTATTGCTGCTCCCAGAGAGGTCACTAATCATCAAAGATGAAACCATATATAAGTTTTTGATAGTGTGAGCATCTACTTCCAGCTTGTTTTGAAATTTCTACACAAGATTCTTGGTTTTTAAAAAAGCTAATTCTCAAATGTCAGTAGATGAGCCCTGTACTAAATAAGAACTGTTGCCAAAATATAGTCAAAGTCATACACATTATTAAATAATTTATGTATTCATGCCCATTGCCCAAAGGTTAAGCCATTTATAATAATAGGTACACATAAAGGTTAAATATCACATTATTTCTCTTATATAAGAAATCTGCTGTATAAATAATTAAAATAAAAGATAGATAATAGGAAACAAGGAAACACATCTTCTACAAATGGGAAGGAGAGCAAGAGAAAGAGGATGGGGAAGGTGGAGTAGAAGGAATTAAGATGTGTTATATACATGTATCGACACCCCACAATGAATGTACTACAAACATGTACTAATAAAGATGTTTAAAAATTGTTTAAAAAGTCTGACTCAGGATCTTGCATGAGTTTACCCCAAGCATGAGGTCTGTAGTGACAGAACTGGACAGAAAGTCTGGAATGCCTTCACCCTTCTGCTCAAGAACTCTGAAGGGTTTGCCAGCCAGTCCCTCTCATGATATTAGCACTGGTGCAGACACAGCAGAACAGGCTGGGCCAGTTGGGTGGAGTAGTTGGGATTGGAGCCACTCAACCTTTTTAGTCTTTGAATCACACTGAGAAAGACCTATGGCTCTAACAAATCCACAATTTGCTGATCTACCCAATGTGGTTTTGTAGAGACTTTGTGCCTGCATTCCTCCATTCATGCTTTAATTCAACCAATATTTACAGATTTCAAGCAGTCATGGGTAATAACCAGACTCCTTACTTTGATAAGACATCTTGTATTACAATCTTGTATTACATGCATACCATTTGCAAAGAAATACAGCGTGCTCCTTGACCTCAATGTTTTATACCTTCTAGCAAACCAGCTTGGCATCCTATATGCTGCCACTAGTCCTGCTTTTGATTCAGATCTCCAAGATTCTGACCACCCAGGTATTCATTTTTATTGGGCCACTACATCCTGCCATGCTGTGCACACGACTCTTGCTTTATGCCTTCATTTATTCTAAATATACTTAATGAGCATCAAGCTTTCACCAGACCCTGCTGATAAAATAATAAAAAAAACCACACAGAGAGGTCCCTACTCTCATCAAATTGCCATGCCCAACAGGGACATAATAACAAACTAAGATTAAATTATCTAAAAACTGGATTTAAAAACTTTACTTAGATACAGGATAGTAGTTAGGGCCAGCTAGGAAGGGTTCACTTAGCAGAACCTTCCTGTCTTCACTTTGTTTGAAGAAGAGATGTGAATTATTTAAGCCAAGGGGAGAAGGAGGAGAAGTCAGAAGAAGCTGAAGAGCAGGGTCAGACTAACAGCGTCCCCCATTCTCCTAAGAGTAGTAGGAAATGATCATGAAGTTTTAGGGAGGGTGGGAGAGGTAAGAAAGACGCTTTCAACACTGAGTGCTTGATACTCTCACTCTCCCTGCCAGCAGTGTGAGAGCGGTTTGCAGGAGACCTGTGTCCCAAGCACTGTAATCACCTGGTGGCTCAGTGACCCTGGGATGCAGAGGGTAAGGAAAAGCATGATGAAGAAAGTTCTCAGTTGGAGAAACTCCATGAGTTACATTGTAAGGTAAGGACCTTCAGAAGAGACCAGCTTGGGGCAAGTGGAAAGACCAGCCATTGTTCCAAGTTCTGTGCAAAGGGCTATGGATGTATCAGTGTGGCTTTACAATGCATCTGCAAAATAAGCACCATTTTTCAGATTAAAGACCCATTAACAGTTTAATATTTCTAACCCAGACTTTGTGGATCTGACTTTTCAGGACAATCTAGAGGCCCTCACAAGAGCTTTCAGGAAGATCACCCTTCCCTAGAGACCAAAGCCCAAAGCCAGAGGGTGCAGAAAGAAATGGATTTGAGATGATGCCAGAGATTTGGGGTAGGCTACTTTGTTACCTCTGGCAGGGCAGCCACATATGACTGTGCAGGTTGTATTCTGAACAAACCCAGAGAGTGTCCTTCATATTAAAGTCCATGTGAATGTTACTTCCTAAATACAAAAGCCTTGCCCCTCCACAGTTTCCTTTCAAAAAGGACTAAACTCGGTGACTCTCCTCATAATCCCAGGGTTCAAGAAAAATCAGTCACCCCGTTTAGTAACCTTCATTCAAACCCAGCTAGCTGTCCCTTCTTCATTTTTTCGCTGTTCCGGTAGCACTCCAAGGAAAGGTATACAAGAGGAGAATAAAGCGTCCACCCCCAAGTCACCATTGCTTGCAAAAGCATCAAGATTTATACACCAAACCCACAATGATGTCATTATCTGCTCTAATAAATGCTACACAGAGACAAACAGGTTATATCAAAGTTGTCACCTTTTTACTTAGATAACAATAAAATATTCCCCAAATGACAGACTAGAGAATGTCCCTGCTCATTTGATCATATGTGCTTCAAGACCCAAGCTGTTACCTGGATGACAGTGAGCACGTCTTTTCCTTGTAGATGGACCAATCCTCTCTGAGATCTCTTGAAATGAAAAAGTTTGGTGCTTTTGCAAAGTCCCTGGGGCTGGGCCAATTCTCAGCTGCTGGTCTGGATACTTTGGCAGTGAGAAATTGAGCTGACTTCAGGACTAACGCAATCATGGGCTCACTCCTCACTGGCCCCTTCTGAGTGACACCACACTTGCAGAAGTGCTTGGGATTCCTGAGTTTCCTGCTCATAAATACTGGCAGGAAGCACTGACTCTCAAGTATGGCCCCTGGTTTCCAGAGGGACGAGTGGATCTCCTGGTCTCTGATTAGAATGAGCTCAGCTGCTCAAAAGAAACTGCTTTGCAGTTTCTCCACTATTAGTTCTTCCCACAGTGGCTCTTTAAAAGGTACCTGTAAAACATCTTTTTTATTGACATGCACCTTCTTTCAATATAGGAAGTCGGGAAGGATACATTCCTCCTCTTTCCAATCAAGATGATTATTCTGCAGACATGCTGCAGTGGTTTTCTTTCTTTTCTTTTAAACTGCATATCCTATATCCACTCAAATTCAGTTGTTCATTTTAGTTATGAATGTGCATTCTTGTCCTTATGTCACATACCACAGAGCATAAGTTGACATTTAAGTCACCCAGAATATTTCTTCTATAGAAGTCCAAGTATTGACTACCCACTGCAGATTGGAGCCCTTCACCTACAGCTGTCACTGCTGAAGTGGCAGATGTGTCCCCTGGACTGCAGTGATGACTCTCTGCTCACTTTCCCTTTGAAAACAGCATTCCTGGGACATGGATGTGTCCTGTATCCTTCTAGTGGCAGCTGACAGCCCCCTTCAAGGCTGGCCCATGACCTACCTCTTATGGTATGTGGGCCGCAGCGCTCCCCACCCATTAGCAGCTGTTTGAGCTGCGTAGCTGGTGGTGTTTGGACATGCAGGGGGGCTCTGCAGCCAGACTACCCAGTGTAGGGGTTGGGGTCCTGGCACTTGGCATTTTTTAAGATATCATCTAGATAAATCTATGTACTTCTGATAGAAAACTGCTAATAATTTCTAAATTTTAATTCTAGTTCTAACAAGGATAAGTGTGAAAATCAGCCCAATAAACATCTCTTAAAATGTTTTCCAAAAGGCCAAGGATTTAGCTCAGTGATTTCGCAGCCTGCCTCGCAAATGCAAGGACCCGAGTTCAATCCCCAGTACCAAAAAAAAAAAATGTTTTCCAAAGAACTACTAAAATTTTTTTAAATCCTACCATTCTACTATGACTAAACCTCTCACCAATTAATGATATAATTATTAAAATTTTTCTACAAGGAAAAGATTATCCTCTAAAGTAAAATCTTACTACTACTGTGTGTGAGCATTGCATGTTAAATAAAAATTTTATTACCTAAAATATTTATCAGGAGAATGTGTGACTAAAAGTGACCGAAACACCTTTGCCATAGCTGATTTCTAGCCCAAAACCTACTTCAAGAAAAGAGAAAAACCATTATAATTGTTCTCCTGGCCAAGACAGGAAACTGGTAATAGAATTTCAAACAACTGGTTCTTTTCTCTGTCTTTTTTTTTTTTAATGATGTACAGCAATTGCTCATCTAATGAAGGGACTCGGTAAATAAATTACACATTACTTTCAACTGATTACTCTGAAATAGGGAATTTTCATCCCAGCAATTGCTCTTCAGAAATGAGGCAAACCTCTTCCTCACATCAGAACCAAGAACCTAAATAAATGTTTCCTGTTAAAATGTTGGTAAAACGAATGCATTGAGGGTGGAACAGAGGTGCAGTCCAAAACTCTGTATCTATTCTTGATCACCATTCATTTTCGTCTACACATACATACACATAGAGCCAGAATTGATGCAAATTTTTGAACACTTCTTACCCATTGCTGGCTGCAGAACAGAATGAACACTTAAGTCATCAGACATGCAAAATACTTACTGAGTTTCTATAATAAATATTTTTGTTCCCTGAGCTCTAGTAAAACTACCGAAGGTCAATAAACACAGAGATGATCACAAACTTTCTCAATTCTGAAATCTCCACGAACATTCAACTCTCTGGGTGGCTGATGGTAAAAAGCAAAGTACTTACACAGCATCAATCAACCCTAATGGTCCTTTAAAGGACACTTACAATTAGATCACTATAAGAACCCCACTTCCGGCTGCACTCTGACTGGAGGTTTGGGTATCTTCAGGCCCTCCCTTCCCAAGTTACCTTTGTAGTGCAAGGGTAAATTAGTTACAGTAATAACCTTGTAAGTATCCTGCCTTGTAATTGAGACATCACCTTAAAAGCAGACTTTAAGTTTTGGCTTCAGTGAAAGTTTGAAAGGTGAAAGGCATCATAAATTATGCATTGCCTTTTATGCCAGCCCCGTAAAAAGAGCCTTCACTGTTCATTAGAGATATTACCTGTAACTGGGCACAGACTTTTTTTTAAGTGCCAAAAAGGAAGCATTTCCATTACCTCTATTACTCCTATGTTGGAGGGCCAAAGCAGTTTGTATTTAGGAAACCGCTAGAGTCTGTTTCTCCAGAAGGCGTAGGAACTGTCACCATACACACTAAAATCACCATGCCCTGTTTGGATGGTGATACAGTAAAACGTACGCCACACATGCTGCTCTCCTCCCAGGAGAACAAGGGCATGGCGAATCCTACATCACCAGCAACAGTTGGGCCTCTGCCCCTTCTTCCCCTGGCCCAGTTTATAGATGTGACACAATACACCTGGGAGCAAGTAAAATTCGGGGTTGCTCAGATGAACTAAATGTTTCCCACGCATCCACCCTACCCAACACCCTGACCTTCTCACCTAGGGTTTGCTGCCTCCAAAACACCCTTGCAGATTTTTTTCACCTATAGGTGCTACATACGCAGAAAGCTGGACTCTTTTTCTCAAGAAGGACCACGCCCAGCCGTTCCCTATCCTTGGGGAGCTAACTATAATTTGGGCTGAATTCCCCTTTTCTAAACGCCAGGCCAAAGGGGCCAGAGCCGACTGGTGCGAACCACCTTCGCCAGGTCCCTACCACACCCCGCTCTGCACGCTCTGGCCGTGGCTGGAGGACTGAGCAGAGGACTGCATGCAGGCGGGAGCGGCAGAGACTTGGGTCCTGGGGCCAGCCCGCACACTCTGACAACTGAACGGCAAAGTTGTTTCTTCCTCTTCCATTGCAATACCGTTCTTCTCCCTCTTTTCATCGGCACGGGCGCAGACACACGCACCCACGCGCACACACGCGCACACACACGCACGCACGGCCTTGCCCTCTCAACTTACCAGCTTAGACTTGGCGCGCTGCAAAAATTCTTCCATTTCTTTGCAAGTGGTTTGGACCCGAGTTTGGGGGCAGGGGTTGGGGAGGAAGATCGCGGGCCCGGGACCGCGGCAGGGTCGCTGCAAGGTGGCCGAGCGCAGAGACCGGCTGCTCCCTCCGGCGCTCGGAAGCGGCTGAGGCTGAGCCTGCGCCCTGGGCTAGCTCGTCCCTGGGCTCCCGCCCCACCTCCTCGAGCCGCCGCCCGCCGGGCTCCGAGTCTGTCCTAATAAGGAGAGTGGGTGTGCCGCTCGGGCGCGCCGGGGCTGCCCGCAAGCTCGTCGCCGAGCGCCTGGGGGACCGAGGTGCGGGGGCGGGAGGCTGGGGGCTGGCGAGGGGCGCCTCGGCCAATCGCGGGCCCCGCTGCGGCCTCCTGACTGGCGCGCCGAGAGATGCCGCAACCGTGGACAGCGCCCAGAAGTGCCCGCCGAGTGCCAGGAGCCGCTGCAGAGGGAGGTTCTGCCGCAGGCACCGCCGCTCTCCGCGAGGGCAGGTGGGACGAGGGAGACGCCCCCAGGAGAGTCCCCTCCCCGGCCAGCGCCTCCCTGGCTGGCTGGCAGGGCCCAGAGAGCTTAGGCGGTCACTTCAGGAGCTGGTCTGCTGGCCGGGCTGGAGACACACTCAGCTAGATTGGCGCGGGGGTGGGGAGGGGAGGTACTGTTGAGCTAAAAGCAGTACGACCTTGATAGATACTAATCGGAAGAGCTGGGAGGGCGGGATTGTGCTAGGCAGCATCTTTCCTTCCTACCCTCAGAACACACCCATCCAGCTAAGGACCTCCGCAGTTCACTCCAAACGGATGGCTCTGGGGCTAATGCGTAGCTGCACCCTCCTGCGGTCCCCATGCACTCTCCGATGTGTACGCTCAGGGAAAGCTAAGGTAATAGAACCTTGCTACTCAAAGCGTGGTTCGCAGACCAGCGACATCATGTCACCAAGCTTGCTAGCAATACATACTCTCGGTCCCCCTCCCCTAAAGTACTTAGTAAGTGTCTGGGTTTCCACAAGATCCTCGGATGATGTCTATAAACATTAAAGTTTATGATGCACTGCAAAACAATACTTAAATCTGCAGCTCTCAACCTATTTTAAACTGTGGGGATTTGTTGTATGCCTTCACTGGCCTTACCGGGACTCCTTCCTACAACTAGGCCTTTGCATATCTGCCTGTAAGAAGCCGCTTGACCTCTCCTCAGCCCTCAGGCTTTGACTAACTTATGCTCCAGCTGTCAGCATTAAGAAGTGGTCTCAAGCCGGGCTGCACATTAAAAACACATCACAAAAACATGATGCTTTAAATACCAATTCCAGGCTTTTACCCCAGTCCAATTAAATCAGTATCTCTGAGTGAGAGGTGACAGCATCAATCTGAGCAGCCCAGGTGTTAGGCTCTAGTTCTCAATGAAATTTAGCATGTTTCTGGATCATTTAATAAAAACATGGGTTTTTATGCCTCATCCCAGAATTTCAGGCTTTATATATCTAGCTTAAGGGTCTTGCGAATGTTATTGTCTAACCATCTCCCAAGGTTTGCTGATGCTGCAGACCCAGGTACCACAATTTGAGAATGAGTAGGTTAGAACTTTTTCTCCAGGAAGCCTTCCCTGATGCACTCCTCCCTTTCCACTCCCATCCACGTTTTCTTCTTATAGCAACTTACACTTTTTACTGTGCTATAAAATACCCAGTTACTTGCCTGTATGTTCCACCAGTCTATGAGCTTTGTGAGAACAGGGACCTTGCCTAGCTCATTCATTGATGGATCCCTCAAAGAGTATATATGTCCGTGTCAGCTATAGATCCTCAATGAACATATGTTAATGAAGAAATGTAAATATGGAGGTTCTTTGCCTTCTGACTCTGTTTCTACCTGTCATTGTCTGTCTTTCTATGTGGTATATCTACCTGCTTCACAATCCAATTATATTTTAATTGAGAAACTAATGAAAAATCAGCAGAGTCTACAGATCTGATTAAAGGAAGTGATAGGAATATTATGCCCCAGGTTACATTCCAGTGAAGAACTATACGGAAGTTGCAGATCCTAGCTGATTTCTTTGCTGACTTAAGTAATTTAAAACCATCCAGGTAAAACAAGGGTTTTGTCAGCCTTTAAGTCAGTAAAGGGGCAAAATAATTCAAGTAAAAATCCTGAGAAAACTTCCTGAGCATTCTTTCCCTATGAATTCATTGGAGAATTTAATGACAATCTCATAATACTGTTTTATTCCTCTGTTTTTAATTATAAACATTCTTGATATTACATATCCTTGAATTTAAAAGTTTTTTTGCTGACGATCTTGAATTTCAACATCTTCCCTACTTTTTCTCCACCAATGATATCCCTTCAAAAGTTTACCTAAAGTTACCTCCTCAATGAAGCTTTTCTGATCTGAGCATCTATTTTAGTTTCCTGGGACGCTTATAAAAAATTCCCACAAATTCAGTAGCTTAAAATAATACAAGTTATCATCCCATATTTCCATTGGTCAAAAGTCCACAGGTCTCTCTGCACTAAAGTCCAAGTATCTACAGGGCTGCATTCTTTTCTGGAGGCTCTAAGTGGGCAATCCATTCTGTCTTCTCCAGCTTCCAGAAGCTGCTCACATTCCTTGACTTGTGACTCCTTTCTTCATTTTCAAAGCCAGCAACATTGCATTTCTGACTACTCTCTCAGCTTTTTTCTTCTACATTTGAAGGACCCTTTTAAGCCTATTTGGATAATTTGTGTTAACCTTCCTATTTTATGGTCAGTTGAGTATCAACCTTAATTCCACTTGCAACTTTAATTCTCCTTTTCCATGTAGATAATATATTCATAGGCTCTGAAGACTAGATTGTAAACATCTTTGGAAGGCCATTATTCTGCATACCATGCCCTAAGTTATTTGGTGGCTGTCAGTCACATTTTCCTCCTCAGTTTTTTTTGTAATTTGATAACCACCATAAATCTCATGCCTTTAACTCTAGACACAATAGTGTCAACCATGGCTGCACAGTAGAATCGCCTGGAGAGCTCTGGAAAACACTGATGTTCCAAGCTCCATTTCCAGAAATTCTACACTGAGAGGGACCGAGGCATCCAGGTAATTCTATATGTAGTGAGAGTTTGGTCCACTACTGATGCTACATAAATTTTCATTTCCCTGCCACTTGGGTACAAGACTTAGAGTCCTCTCCATTACTTTCACCACTTGTGACCAAATAGTCCCCAGTCTTCACCCCCTTAAAATGCCTCTTTTCATTTCATTCCTATTATAAACACTATCACTATAATTTAAGCATTTGTGTCTGAATTTAATGTTCATATTTTCTTTCTAGAGACTTTACACTGTGTGCAGAACAGTCCATTTCCTGTAATTTTACTCTCGGATATCTTGATTCCTGCACTCCTCTCTTTTGAGACTTGCATTTGGGCTTCCTTTGTTTTATAACTAATGATCCTGAATAGATGAGTAGAATGGCTGCTGTAGGCCTCCTCCCAAATTCATATGTTAAAATTCCAAACCTCAATGTGATGACACTATGAGGTGAGGCTTTTGAGAGTAGTTAAGCTCAGATAAGGTCATGAGGGTAGAGTCCTCATGACAGAGTTACAAGCCTTACAAGAAGAGAGATACCAGATCTCTGGCCCTCCCCGATGTCATGTGAAGACACAGCAAGAAGACAGCCATCTGTAAGCAAGGAAGAGGACCCCTCCCCATCAGGAACCAAACTGAGCAGCACCTGGGCCTTGGACTTCCAGCCTCCAGAACTGTGACAAATATATGTCTGTTGTTTAAACCCCCTACAGGGTTTATGGTATTTTAGCATAACAGCTTAAGAAGACTCTTACAATGGTAGCTCTTAAAAAAAAAAAACAAGAAGAGATTTTAAGGATCATTTAATTCCAAGGCCCAGAGTAGTTCAGGGTCCTACTCTGGCTGCCAAAGGTGCTTAACACAGAGCCAGGACTGGGACTCAGTTCTCTTTCATTCCTTCCTTCAGCATTTATGAAACATTGACTATGCTCAGATAGGCAGTATGTTTCACCAAGATGTATAAGGCATGACCCCCGCCCCAAGGAACACACAGGATAGTCTCTATAATATAAGGAGATAAATGCAGCAATTGAGAAATATAGCAGAATTGACACTACTTGAACAAATATGATGTGGTAGCTAAAATCTGTACAGTAAGTCCCCAACTTACAAATATTTGAGTTGCAAACTTGCATAAGTATGAATGGAGCTAGCATTATGAACATTCATAGATGTGAACAAATCATGGAAGTAGCTCCCATGTCTGCTGGACATTGTCAGAGTTGCCCTGCTGTGTGCTTACTGTAATGTGCAATAGTGTAGAGTAGTGATATAGGAGATTAGGATGTGGCAAAGCTGGCTGGGGAAGTAGGCATGACTTGTGACAGTTCCCAAAGCCCTGCATGTGGACTTCTAGTGAAAACCCAGGCAGGTTTTCAGTAGGATGGGCTACACCTGACATTAGCCTGAGGTGTGGGATCCCAGCACCACCTCTCAGGACACATATGTAAAATTTTCACAGATTTTCTCGAGATTTGGTCAGAGTATAAAAGGACACAGACAGCATGAAGAGCTTGCTATTGTAACTTCTCACAGTAGCCCATACTGCATTTCCCAGACACAACATGTACGTTTATTTTTGCTTTTGTATTCTTTTTCTCTTGTTCTGCCCAAGTTCATTCTGCAAAGCTGGTTTCTCCCATACCCCTTCATCCCTCACTTTTCATAAACTTTTGGCACCATTTTTGGCTTGTCTCATCCACTTCTTTGAGACAAGAAGAACTTGCAATCTAACTCCAGAAGAAGAGGCAAGCAACCCAGAACCCGGTAACATTTAACTGAGGAACCACTGTTAGAAGCAGGCTACCCCATAACAGTAGTACAGTCAGGGACTTATTGTATTTTGGGGTGCATTTGGTTTTTTTATGCTTTATATTGTATATTTGTGTGAAATGTGCATAAGACTCACTTTGTCAGACTTACAAACAAATTCAACTTATGAACATTCTCCCAGAATGGAACTCATTCATAAGTGGGGAACTTACTGTATTCTCATCTCCCCGTGAGAAGTAGGGTGTGTGTTCCCAGTCCTTGAATCTATATGTGACATCATGCCCATTTAAGGACCAGGCTTGAGTGACTGGGCTATTGGCAGCCTCTCCTCTCATCTTTTGGAATATATGCCCTTGGGACATAGCCATCATGCTATGAGGAAGCTCAAGCAGTCATAAGGAACAGCCCACACAGACAGGAGCTGAGGACCCTGGCTAATGGCCCAGTTGCCAGATATGTAGGTGAATTATCTTAGAAAAAGAGTCAGGACTCATTCAAGCCACCCCAGCTAATGCCACATGGAACAGAATTAAGCTGTCCTTCCTGTGCTTTGCCCGAATTCTTGGCTCTCAAAATGTGGAATATATTAAAATGATTATGTTATAAGCCTTTAAATTTATGGGAGATACATATATATATATATATATATATATATATATATATATATATATAAGAGCTGGCCATTTACAGGCTAAGGAACTTTGACCATGTTTTTCTTCCTAACCCTTAGTATCTTCATCTATAAAATAGGAATAATCTTCCCTCTTACAATTGTTATAAGGGCTTAATGCAATAATATATGCAAAATGCCCAATTCCTAGTCAGTAACTGAGTCAGTAATGCCATTTTTGTCATTGCAAAGTGTCCATTAAGAAGAGGAGAAACTTCATGCCTCTGCTTCAACTAGAACTAAGGGTCTCAATGAAGAGGATTCAACAAGACAGAAATCTCTAGGTCAATAGTAGATGGATCAGCAGCAGCTAAAATCAGAAATGATCTGATTATGATCTGTGCCTCTCCTGTATCAAGGGACACCTCCTAAGATTATGCTCCTTTGGCAACCTGGGCTTCATATAGGAAGAGGCCTGTTTCAGAGAAAAGCAATGCAGATACCTCTCAGCAATAGCATTTCTACTTGTGCTTGTGAATTTTAAGTTCTTTAGGATTTGTGCCTTTTCTATTCACAAATTACCACTCCACACACCCCTGGGGCTCTGGGCATTTCTTTCACAGGCTCTCTATCAGAGCACTGGGGCTTTGTACCCACCTTGAGATGCTCTTACTGCTGTTAGCACCACCTCAAAGCATCTGAAGTTTCCCTTTTCAGAGCCAGCTCCCCTGGTGCTCACACCAGCATGAAATCAGAAAGCCTAGAGCTGAGTCCTGGCTGTGCACTTGGGTTAGATTAACTTACTTCTCTGATCAGCAGTCTCTCATCTACAAAATGGAGGAAATAATGCATGCCCTAATTTCTTTACAGAATTGTTATTTTTAAAATAGAATGTTAATATCCTTACATATATTGGAAAATGTTGGCCATAGAAAGGAGAATAATAAGAAAATATTTTTAGTTTAAAAAAATAGCTGGCCTAAGTCATCCTTTTAAAAATGAAATACAACTGCCATGACTGTGCTGAGTCATCATTTGGGCAAGTTTCCAAATCAGCTACCTTACTGCCCAACCACCCCCTGACAGGTAGGGTCTCCTTGGTGCTGACATGTTCACTGCTTTTAAATTATTTCTTGTGACAGAAGATGTTCAGTAAACTACATCTCCCACTGAACTAAATTTGAAAGCATTTCAAGCTTGTTTCAAAGATGAGAGACAGAAACAGAACTGTGCTTCTCATAAAGCTTTTAAGCAACTTAAATGTCTTCTTTTCACCTTGTGGATTATTTGCTTATTTGACAAATAATATTAAAAGGAATTTATGTTTTGACATGTGCTTATTAAAGATGTCCAAACTTGTTAAGGTTCGTTTAGTAAGACTTTTTTTAAAAAAGGAATTCATATACCCACTAACCTCTCTCAGCTTCCTTTAAGAAAGAAGGAAGAGGAATCATTGAAGTTCTCAGTGAATACCAGGGCCCTGATCACTCGGGAGAAGGTCTTCAGAGTCCAGTGTCCAGGGTTTGAACAGGGCACATGCAACTTGCATCATTTCTGGGAAGCGCAGACAATTTGTGGAGCAATAAATTTAATTTGAAAGAACAGCAGAGAGGAGAAGTCTGACTCTGTGAGTCATCAGGATAATGAAGCAGATATGCAGATATGCAGCCTGTTAAAGGATGAGGGAGACAGCCTTAAAGTCACCCCCTGCTCTCGAACTGTATATTAAGCTCAGGAATGTTGAGTTTTCCAAACTCTCCTCCTGTGGAGAGGTATTTCAGTTCTCTTCAAAACAATACCACATATTACACAGTTACAGAGTGCTTTGGCTTGAATATGGTTTGAGTGTGTCCCCTAAAAGTTTCCTAGGTTGGAAGCATGGTATCCAGTACTAAGTATTGGAAGATGGTACCCAATACCCAGTATTAAGAGACAGTGAAACTTTTGAGAGGCAGGACCTAGTGGGAGCAAGTTAGATCATTTGGGACATCTGCCTCAGAAATTAGTCCCAGAATGAGTTAACTCTTGTGAGATTCAGTTCTTATAAAGGAGCAAGATTTACCTTCTCCACATGCTCCCACCATTGTGATGCCACATGCGAAGACTCTGCCATGAGACTGCTGCCAGAGCCAAGCAGAAACCAATACCATGATTTTGGACCTCCAAAACTTTCAGCTAAATAAACATTTAAACATAACTATCCAGTTTCAAGTGTTTTGTTATAGCAACAGAAAACAGACTTGTTCGATTCCCAGTACCAAAAAAAAAAAAGAAAATAGATTAATACACAGTATAAATTTTAACTTTTGGTTTCATCATGAATATCCACTAGGAAACTATTTGCCAAGAAGAATGAAATGTTAATAATTTCCAAGTTTCAAGAGTCCACTAACATGATGTCCCATCCTTGAAACAATCCTGTAAAGTCCAAAATGATAGGGACTACAACTGGCCCTGTTTTAGAGATAAAGCAACTGAGGCTTCAAATTGTTTACTGACATGACTGAAGATTGAAATCCTGGATTCTAAAGTCCATGCCTTTTTCATTAAAAAGATTAGTGTCTGTTGAACAGTTACATTGCAAGAAATATTGTTTGTTTTTTGTATTAAATTCTTTTATTGGTACATTGTAGGTATACAACACAATTACATTTCTCACTGGGAATTGTACCTTTACATGATGCATCTTGGTTCCTATTTTTTCCCCATTCCTAGCCCTCCCTTC
>NW_004624811.1:4434212-4501712 GCF_000247695.1 Heterocephalus glaber
TTGTTTTCCTTTATGGCTTGAAATACATCACTCCATGCTCTTCTTGCCCTGTGGGTTTTTGTTGAGAAGTCTGTTGTGATTCTGATGGACTTTTCTTTGTATGTGATTTGTTTTTTTTTCTCTCACTGCTTGTAGAAACTTTGTCCTTCTGTTGGGTTTCTGGAATCTTAACTATTATATGCCTATGTGTAGATTTTTTTTTTTGATCACAGCTATTTAGAGTCCTATCTGCCTCACTTATTTGTATGTCAAATTCTTTTCCCATGCTTGGGAAGTTTTCTGCCATTACTTTTGTGAACAGTTTTTTTATGTCATCTGCACTCTCTCCTGTTTCTTCATTGACTCCAATCAGTCCAATGTTATTCTTCTTTGCATTGTCTAGCATCTGCTGAATTGACGTCTCATGCTCCCTTATTATTTTTAGGGAATTTTTCTTTTCTTGGTCACTAATTGCAATCCTATCTTCTACATCTGAAATTCTATCCTTGCCTTGGCTCATTCTGCTGTGTAAACTTTCAATGGAGTTTTAAATTTTCTGTAAATCTGTTTGCATCTGTTTTATGGATTCCATTTGTTTTCTACATTGGGATTCCATCATGTTCCACAGCTCCTGTATTTTTTACCTGTGTCCATTCTAGATTTATTAATCAGGTCTTGTACTCTGGGCACAATCTCTGCTGTTATCTGAGAAATTATTTCTGATTTCATTTTGTTCCAGATCCTCTTTTGTTGCCTGTTCAGGGAGTCCAGGTGGTTGAGTATCAAATTGTTCCATCTCGTTTCCCTTTGGGGTTGCCTTAGGTGATCTGAAAGTCTGGTTTTGAGATTTATTTACATGTCTTCTCATTTCAACAGATGCAGCCTGCTGTGCCTTTGTTGAGGTCACTTTTTGCTCACCCAATGGTCTTGAAATCTCAGCAAGCCACCAAGCAGCCTTTAATCTGCTGCTCACCAGTACACCAATTCCTCAGTTCAGAGTGGTGGCCTTCTGGATCCCTGAGCTGACCTGTGGTCTGGGCAGGCTTCTGGCTGGGGCCTGTGCACACTTGGGATTGTATCTAGGCATTCCTCTCACTGGGGCCCAAATGTAGCTGTTTTCTGGGAGGGCCTTTGGCTGGGGACTGTGCACCCCAGTTCCTGTTGTCTGCACAAGCTTTAACTAGGGTCTCCACACACTTATCAATGGCATTGGGGCAAGCCTCTGGGTTTTGCTTGGGTGCCTGTGTAGCTCTTTTCAAGGTGAGGCCCTGGCTATGGCCAATGGTATGGAGGGCCTCTGGCTGAAGCTTGTGCACCTGTTCAGTTCTTTTCTGGGCAGGCGTTTGGCTTGGGCTGGTGTGCAGGAGACTCTGGAGTCTGGGTGGAGCCCTGGATGGGATCTGCCTGCAGCTGCACCAGTCTGGGCCTCACAGCTGCTCCCTGGTACCTTGTATGTACTTTTCTTTAAACATCAAAAGGTAAATTTTCTAGAGACAGGAAAATCAAAGAGAGACACAGGCAAACAGAGAGACAGATAAAGAGACAGAGACAAAGAGACAGAGATAGAGAGACAGACATCCCAGGAAAATCTTGTAATCCTATAATCAATGACTGGCCAAGGTGCCCTCCTTCCATGAAGCCACCAGGGAGTGTATGTCCCCTTGTGGACCCACTGTAATGCACCCAAAATGGCAGGAGGCTCAAGGCCTCAACTTCATCTTTCATGACATGTGGTTCTTTGTCATCTATAAAGTCCTCCTCCAACCCTGCTAATGAGTGAATTTTTCCTCACAGTAATATTTCTCTCCAGTTTCAACCTCCCAATGATTCTCACAGGAGCATGTCCTCTGAAAATGATGGCCTCTGCTTTTGTAATCAATGATATTTATCTTTACCCGTTGGGATTGTGTCATTAATAGGAAAGAGGTGTCCTCTGTGTCACAGTTTGGGTTGAGGATTGGGGTATCCCAGGAGGCTGGAGTCAGCTTAACCAAGTGCCTACAGTGGCTTGGCACAACAGTAGGAAGACAAGCTTTGTATTCCCATCCCCAGGCTTCCTTCATTTCAATCTGCTAAAATTACCTGGTTTTGATATACAGTTATGTTTATGAAATACAGTTATGCATCATGGTTAATGGAGAAACATTCTGAGAATTGTGTCATTGTGCAAACATTGTAGGGTGCACTTACACAGACCTAGATAGTACAGGACAATTGCTTGATGTGACTGCTGATACAATCAAGAGACATGACAATGATGTGCCATGAGGTTGCTGCTGGTATAACACAGAATATTTACAATAAACTTTTTAAATAAGTAGAAGGAGTCTACATTAAAATAATGATAAAAACTATAGTATAGTGAATCATAGTGAAACCAGTAACATAATTGTTTATTATGATTGAGTGCTATGTACATAATTATATGTGCTATACTTTTATCTGATGGCTGTAGGTTTGTTTACTTCAGTATCTGAGAATCTACTCTATGTCTACATTCTGCTTGTTTCTGGAAACCCATACAATCCTGGATTTTAGCAGCATAAATCCAATTTCTACTTCATCATCCAGTGGTATTCCTCTTGCATGTCTACCTCTTCTCCTTTTTTTTAACAAGGATGCTAGTCCTATTGGATTAGTACCTGACCTTCATAACTTCATCTGAACTTGGTTACATCTACAATGCCCTATTTTAACATAAGATCACATTTAGTAGTATTGGGGCTTAGAACTTCAACAGATTTTAATGGGGAGCATAATTTAACCCTTAACACTTGCTAAAGATTTTGCGGAAGATATTTTCTGGGAAATCAAATGATTAAACCCAAATCAAGAAACACAAAAGATCTAAGAAACCAGTTATCTCATGGAGGAAAGTAGTGAAATGTCAGGATGACATCTGGGTGTCAACAACAAAGCAAACAGTCTACATTGGAGGATGGGGGGTAAAGGATGGGGGCCTCTGAGACGAGGATGTGAAAGTTTATGGACGACTTATTGTATTTGAGAATAAAGGAAAAATCTACAGAAATAAAATATACTCAAAGGGTATAATTAAGGATATGTACATAAGTATGCAAGATTTTTGTTTTTTGGTTTTTTGAGTTTTTTGATACCAGGGATCAAACTCGGGTCCTTGCACTTGCGCAGCAGGCGGCAAAACCACTGAGCTAAATCCCCGGCCCCAGTATGCAAGATTTTTAATGGAACAACTAACTCCAAGAAAGTAAAATGTTACTCACAGGATGGAAAACAGTCCTTTAAAACTATTTGAGTCTGCTCAATTAAAAAAAATACTCAGGTCTCCATGAGCAATATTTATATAATCCTAATAATGAAAGCACTGAATCTTTTTTTTTTTTTTAGCGACTCTTGATATAATCAAGAAACTATTTGGAAGGATGAGGAATGGAAAATGAGAGACATTTAAAGACAAAAATCTTCAACTATCTTAACTGGAAATCAATAGATAATGTCAAACTAAAAATAAACCAAGAAATATCATTAGAAGCATAATCTTAAATACATAGGTCAGTACAAAAAAGACATAGCTAAGACAGTTAAAATGTTTGCCTCTAGGGAGAGACACTGGGGTGGCTACTATTTGGGATGTAATATTTCAGAAACCACTTGAATTTTAACACTTAATACAAATATGATTAAAACATTTTTAAAGAAAAGAATTAATGAGAGGAAAAGTATTTCTCTTATAAAACCTTGCCCAGTTTCCTCTATTGGGCCTCAATAATACTTCACATGTTACTCCATTACAGTCTTCTCTCATTTTACAGCTACTCTTAATTTCTGCCCAGCCTTCCTGCCTGTGTGGATCTGAGCCCTACTTTAGCTGACTCCAGCTGGCTCCAAATGCAGTCTAATCTGATATGATATGAAAAATCAATCTCCCCAAAGGAAGAGTAGTCACTCTATTGAGTCTAACTGATAGACTGACCTCAAGTCATACCTAGGAGACTGAGGACTGTGACCAACCCACTGCCAGCCCTCCTTTTCCTCCTGGGTCCCATGAGCATGGTCAGTCTTATTGATGGGATTTCTGTGCAGATTCCTGGCTCCCCTCCCTGCTGCAGTGTCTTGCTCTGATTAGAACCTATCCCTGATACTCAAGCTTCATGGTTAGTATGTTTCAAGCTCATCTAGGTCTTCTGGATCTCTACCATCCTTAGGGGTGGGCTATGCTTCCAACAGTCATCCTTCCACTCCAACCTCCTTTTCTCTACTCTAGTCACTCCTGGCCTCTGCGCGCCCCTCACAGGCCCAGCAGAGGCTGAGATGCTGATGTCCTCCAGAGAATGAAGACCTTCAGAGGTCCCCACACAGACCACTCAGGTCAAGTTCCCTAAACATCTGCACTAGACCAGACCTGACTCTAGTTTACTCTTTTTGTAGAATTTTATCTATTAATGCAATCAGAAAAGGGTTGATTTTTTTCCCCTCCATCTATACACCATGTTTCCTTACCACTAAATAGAGTAGCTAAACCGTTTTAGTAAATATTGGTAATTGAACATTAACTAAATTGGCTCTTCCAAGGAGGCACTCTGTTCCTCCTCTCAGTTGATGCGTGATTTCTTCCTGTCTCCACTATTTTTTAATTGTTCCAATCATAACAGAAAGAATTTATTAAAAGTTCTGCCTCCCTCACTCTTGACTGTGAGATTCTATAGCTGCATATCTATGTTTGTCTCTGTCAGTTCCAAGTTCAAAACACAGGACATTGTAGATGCTCAACAAATGTTTATTGAGTAAATTTGATTTAAAAAATTGAATGAATAAATAAATCTGCTTTTGAAAATCCCAGTAGAGCCTACAGATGCATTTTCCATGCATTAAATATTAACATAGATACTAGCAAAGCTTCCCGTAAGAACTATTATTCATTCTTTAGGAAGTTTTAGTTGTCTCATTACAATATGAGGGGATGAGATTGTTTTAATATAAGTTGCTTGAAAAGTTCACATACCCGTCAGTGTCAAAAAGGATGAAGTGTCTAAGAGATGTAGCTCCTCAAATCTCAGACAGCTTTCATCAGGACACCAGCACTGCTGTAGAAAACTGTATTGTTACAAGAGGCTTTGCAGGTGGTAAACCACCTTACCAGAGAGGCTTGCCTGGTTACTCTCCTCAAACTTGACACTCCACACTTCCCACATCATGGCCAGAACTCCGCATCACATTTCATACTCTGCTTTTCCCCATAGCATTTGCCTACAGTTAGGGAAGCTCATTTGAGCATCAGCAACCAAAGTCTTTATTGGGGTACCATGATCCACACAAGAACTTTCTGAAGCAACGAGCTTCTTCTGTATCACTTGAGTAATGGCTACACAATGTAATGACACAAAACCTTGTAGTCACAAAACTTTGAGCTATATCCTTAAAATCTGTGGACTCTACAGTAATATAAATTATGCTTCAATAAAGTTCTCTTAGCATTCAAGGGAATTAAAGGGAACTGGGCTATAGCTCAGTGGTAGAGCATGTGTTTAGCAGGCACAAGGTCCTAGGTTCAACTCCTAGTGCCTCAAAAAAAAAATTTAAAGAGCTACAAATATAAACTGTGAAAATTTCTGTATTATATACTGAGATAAAACTTTTTTTAAAAAAAAGATGTGCCTCTCACACTCAGCCTTTGGACAGTTGTTATGCACTGAGCGCTTGTGTCCCCTCAGAATTCACATTTTGAAACCAAATCCTGATGTGATTGTATTTGGAGCTGGGCCTTTAAGGAAGCAAGTAAGGTTAACTTAGATCTTACAGGTGGACCCCTGATCCAGCAGGATTATTGATCTTCTAGGAGATACCAGGGAGCACTCTCTCTGTGTTCACCCACAAATAAAGGAGTTGTTGAGCAAACAGAGTTGGTGACCACCTGCATGCCAAGAGAAGCCACAGGATGAAATCTACCTGATCTTGGATTTCCCCACCTCCAGAACTATGAGAAATAAATTTCTCTTGTTTAAAGGCCACCCAGGCTACAGTACTTTGTTGCCAGGCTGAGTAGACTAATATCAGTGTAATGAATTGACTGCCAACTCCAGCTACTCTACTGTGGAATCCCTCTTGGTGCTAGAGATGAGGGCGCTCTTCACACCAGCTGCTTCCTGCCCGCCATTGCATGGGGCAGGGATGCTAAAGCCAGCCCAATCCTGGTGTGGGGGTCTCCTCTTACAGACTACTTCCCCATCAGCCTTATCAAAACTTTCTCAGCACAACAGTGCAGCCTAAAATTCTTCCTCCTCTCTGCTCCACAGCAGTCAGTCTATCACTGTCATCTGACATCTCCAATTCATGCCACTTCCCAACTCCTCTCTCAGACTGTTCCCCCAGTAAATCTCTTCAAACTGTCTTACCATAGTGGCATCTGCTTCTCCAGACCCAGGTTAACACAACGCCTTAGAGAAGGGAAAGAGATAGAGACAACAAATCAGGTAGCAGAAGAAAAAAACAGCGATCAATTAACAAGAATAGTTAGAAGAGGGCTGGGATTTAGCTCAGTGGTTTCGTTGCCTGCTTCACAAGTGCAAGGACCCGAGTTCGATCCCCGGTACCAAAAAAAACCAACCAAACAAAGAATAGTTAGAATATTAGAGAAAATGCAAACATTGACTGCTTATATGGCAGCCTTGCCTCATTATTCTTTTTTGTTTTAGTTAGAAGTGAATTTTCTTTTTTTTTCCTTTTCTTTTTGTTTTTATTCAAGTCTTTTATTCTCTTACTGGCTTTAAGTATACATTTTCTTTTTTTCATTTTTAATTTTTTGGTACAATTTAGATTTACATAATGATCACATTCGTCATAGGGAATTTGTACGTTTACATGATCTACCTTGATTCCATTTTTCCCCCCATTCCCCTCTCCTCCCTTCAACCCCTCTTCCCCTTCCTTATTTACAAAAGCTCTGCTTCCATTTTTTTCTTCTTTTCTCATTTTTTTCTTTTTTCTTCCTTTCCCTTTCCTTTCCCTTTCCCCCCTCTCTAGTTCCCCCTTCCTTTTGAACAATTTTTTTCTTATTTCACATTGTATATTATACATTTTGGCTCCTATTTACATTTTCCATTTCTTGCACCAGAGAGGCAATGCAACATTTACATGTGTGTCCCGTTTATTTCACTGAAAAAGTATGGCTTTGAGGTGCATCCATTTAGCTATTAATGCCTCAAGTTTATCCTTCTTAATGGCAGAGTAGTACTCTATTGCGTAGAAACACCAAGTCCTCTTTATCCATTCATCAGTGGATGGGCATTTGGCCTATTTCCAAGATTTAGCTGTTACAAACTGTGTCATTATAATCATGGGTGAGCATATATCACTGTGATATGATGCTTTTAATGCTTTTGAGAAGATACCTAGCGGGGGCATAGCTGGGTCAAATGGGGCCTCTAATCCTAGTTTAAAGTGATGTCACCTGTGATATCCAAGGGAGTAGAGCTTTCTTTGAAACCACTGAGTTAACTTCAGTTGATTGAAAACCGCTTCCTAGTATCAAAATATTCCCAGTTTCAGTACTTTACCATTCTCTACTCAAATCTTAAGCCATTATAAATAAGCTTATGGTCTTAGTCATTGTCCATTATCACAAATATACTAAGGTTGTTAAAAAAAATTGGGTCACAGAGCTCATGAAGCTAAATATTAAACTACCAAGGACCTGAAGGGCTGGCTGTGTTTGTCTGGACAGCTTTAGAAACATTTCATCTTATTTAATTACTTAAAGCAATTCAGTCCATCGCACTACTTCAGGCAGGAAAAGAGTATATAACAACATCACTTAATCTCATCATGCCTTGCCAGTAACTCCTTCCTGAGTCTTTAGTGTGAGTGCTGAGAATGCTGTAATTTGAATGTGGTTTGTTCCTGGAGGGTCCATATGTTGGCAGTATTGTGGCATGGTAAACCTCTGAGATATGATGGCTAGTGCAAGGCTGTTAGAGCATTGGTGCGCACTGTTGGAGGGGATTAACTACAGTGGTACCTCAGTCCACGAGTGCTTTTGTTTGCAAACAATTTGGTTCACAAACAGAAGCATTTGGCAACATTTTTATTTTGTTTGTAGACTGAGTTGGGTGACACACATAACTGTGGCCATTTTTCCCACACAAACAGAAATGTGGCCATCTTTTCCAAAATCATAGAATAAATTTAATTTGTGGACTGAGGCACCACTGTGCTTCTCCTAGGACTCCAGTCCCCCCCCCACCCCCCATCGCTCCTCTTCCTGTCTCACCACGTGAGCTATCCATTTCTCACACACTCTGACTATTGTGAAGCCATCTACCCTGAGATTCTCACTACAGCCAACCAGTGAGAGCACCATGCCCTGCCCTTAAAGCTTCAGAACTGTTAGATAATAAATCTCTTTTCTTTATAAAGTATCTAGCTTCAGGTATTTCATGATAATAACAAAACAGACTCATACAGGGATGTTCTGTCATTATTCACGTGCAGCAGTAACTGTGATCCCAGAAGTGTGGCTGGAGATTTGTCAACACATCATAAACTTTCTTTCTATAACTCTGGACATTTCTATATCAAGAGTCATGCTGTATAGAACACTTTGTATATCCTAAAAGTGGGGCAGAAAATGTAAAATTCCCAGGGTCTTCTTAACTAGGTGCTTACGTGTTCCAATGAAGAACTGCAGGTTATTTTTTGGTAATTGTTTTTATAAAGACAAAAGAAAAACACTCAGAAATCTATAGGTTTTGTTTCTTAAGGGAAGATGGAAAACCTACTTTGGCTTAGGCATATTCTGCAATAGATGTTTATTCTCTGACCATATTACAGGTTAAATTGTATTATATTTTCATAATCTGTTCACCAGTGACTCCACTTGGCATCTCTACCCTGGCTGTGCTTACTGAAATGCAGATCTCGGGACACTCTCTGTTAGTTCCATTAGTGCATGTTTGCAGTCGGTACGTGGACATTTTCATAAGTTGTTTTCATCCCCTACTCCTCCTCTCCCTCCCTGCTTCTTCCACCTTTTGGTCTCCTTCACATTTTCAAAAGCTCTATTTTCATTCTTTTCTTCTTCAATTCTTTTCTTTTCATCCCCATTCCCTCTGTCCTTTGCTCCCCCATCCATTTGAAAATTATTTTCCTACCTTCTTCATATGTCTACTTCAATATTTAATAGAAATCTGAAACTTAACCTGTCAAAAAAATTAAGCCCTGACTTTCTCCCTCTCAATTAACAGCAGTTCCCTCCTTCTAGCTGCTTAGGCTGAAAATGCTAAACCTTCTGTCTTTCTTTTATTCTTTAATTCAATTTATCATAAATTCCTACTCACTCTCTCTTTTTTTTTGGTACCGGGGATCAAACTCCGGTCCTTGCGCTTGCGCAGCAAGCAGTGAAACCACTGAGCTAAATCCCCCGCCCTACTCACTCTCTCTTTAAAATACATTCAGACTCTGGCTACTTCTCAGCACTTCCTGTGCTGGTGCCCAAGCCACCCTTATTGCTCATCAGGACCACTGCAGTAACCTCTTACCTGGTTTTCCTTCCTCCACCCTTTCCCCTCTATGATTTTCAACATGGCAGCAAATTACTTTAAAATAGAAATCAGATCAAGTCACTTTTCTAGTCAAAACTTTCCAGGGGCCCTCATTTCTCTAAAAATAAAACCCAAAGATGTCTATAGGGTCTAACCATTTCTCTGAGATCCTACTCAACCCTCAATAACCCACCTTCCTCTAGCCACACTGGTCCCCTTACTTTTCCTGAAATCAATATAGTGTACTTCTACTCCAGAACTTTAGCACTGGCTTTTATGATTTGCTCTTTTGCAGGTAGTCGTCTAGATACCCATCTTTCCCACTCTGCACTTGAGTTTCCTTAATGGTACACTGATAAACTCAAGGTAAAAACTCCACCCAACTTATATGTACATAAACGAAATTTTTTACATCAGTAGAATTATACTGTGTACATTATCCTTCAATTCTCTTTTCCAATTTAAAATTTGTCCTTGAAATGCCACATAGCTCATGACCTTCCTCATTTTTAACTTCATTTGTGTTTAACAGCAGCACTGAATTCTATTATATAGATATATAATACTGCAGCAGGGATAATGTCAAATTTATAGATGAATTTGGGGAGAATTATCATAGTCATGATGTTGAGACTCTTTTTCTTGTGCAACCTCCTACCCCACCCTCTGGAGACCATCCTTCTACTTCTTTTGAATGTTAATCCAAGTTTCATAATCTCTAAACTATATTTGGTCATGATCTGTTAGCCTTCTAAGTATCACTAGATTCAATTTGCCAATAATTTGTTTAGGATTTTAGGGCATCTGTGCTCAAGAGAGACATTGTTTTTTTTCTTTGTTTCTTTTTTGGAATATTCTTTGCAGATTTTGGGGTCAAGATCGTATAAGCATTAAAAATATTTGTATGTAACATTTCCCATTGTTCTCTCTTCTCTAGAACAGTTTGTGTTAAATTTAGTGTTTTTCATCCTTGATGAAGGGAAGAATTGACCCTTCATTTTATTCTCCTTTATGAGGTTTTCATTAAGGGAAAGTGTTTTACTTTTCAGAAGGTTTCAATTACATGTGCAATTTCTTCAACAGATACAGAACTATACAGATCTTACATTTCTTGCAGTAGTTTTAGGTAAATTCTGCTGTCCCAATTTTTCTCCCTCATCTAAATTATCAAATTTATTAGAGACATTTATAGCTAAATGGATGCATATTAGGGACATACCTTGAAGTGAAATAAATAGGACACACATGAGTAAATACTGAATAGTTTCTCTAGTGTGAGAAACTGAAAGTGTAAATAAGGATTGAAATGAATAATTGATAATTTGAAATAGGAAGAAAAGGTCCAAAGGGATAGGGGAAGTGGGAGGGGAAGGGAAAAGGAAAGAAGGGAAAGGAAAAATTATGAGAAAAGAAAAAAATGGAAACAGAGTCTGTGTAAATAGGGAAGGGTGGAGGGGGTGAAAGCCACACAGGTAATGGGGGAAAAATAAGAACCAAGATACATCATGTACAGGTACAGGCACCCAATGATAAGTGTAAATGTATTGTATACCTAAAAGGTACCAATAAAAGAATTTAAGCAAAAAAATTATTGGGAAGAATCTGTTTATAGTATCTTTTAGGACCTACATGATTTTCCCTCTTCTTATTCCTAATGCTGGCTTCACATTCTCTCTTTATTTCTCAATCAGACAATACAAATACAAATATAAATCAGCAGCTGTTCTTCTATCCTGCCCACCTGGCAAAAGCCAGCCTGAGGATGAGGCTGGCTTGAGTGATTCCTCCTTCAGCCACAGCCCGCTTTTTTTTTCATGCAGAGCAAGGAAACCCATGAAGCTATTCTGGCATTATTGGGTTTGCTGGTTTTACTGCTCAGATATAGTGCTTCCTTTGGAGAACCCTACTTTACCAGTTTCACTTGAATTCTGCTTTCGCAAGCGTCCTCTTGGTCCTCCTTGTATGCTGAATTTGTTAGCTGTTTCTTCTAGTCTAGGATCCAGATTCTGATTCAGAATTACAGATGTGTGTCCCAGTTTCACTGAAAACAAAATTTCCATTCTTCTAGTTTGCTGTTGTTTTTGTTTCTCCTAGAGATAACCTAAAATGATTTATTTGGGGTATCTATATATTTTATCCAGGTTTTTTATGCATAAACACAAAAGTGATCTCAAAAAAATTGTATCATACATTCCATGCTTTTGCAATCTGATTTTTGCACTTCCTATATCACAGACTCATTTCCACATCAGTGAATACTGCTTTGTGTGTTTGCTGGGTAAACAGTGTCCCATAATATTCTTGTAGCAGATTTTATCCAAACAACACTGTACTGTGAAGTTTGGCTTTAGTTTGACTTGCTTCCCTTGTAAATCCTTACACAAGTCCTTGAACCCTTGTCCAATTCCTTGTATTTTATCAATTTGTTACTAGTAGATGTTTGCAGTGCATAATGGCTACATTCCTGCCAGGGAGCTGGTTCATGTACACAACGCATCTTAGTTCTTTTTTCATTTGCTTTGCATTCCCTCTCTCCTACCTCCTTCCATCTCTTAGTCCCCTTCCATTTTGCAAAGGATCTAGCTCCCTATTACCTATTATTTATCTTTTATATTGCTCTGTCTATCTTTTGGGTTTCTCAAATAACAAAAACCATGTGATACTTAAACTTGTGTGTCTGATTTATTTCATTTAACATTATTGTCTCAAAGAGCATCCATTTTTCTACAAGTGACTCAAGTTTTTCTTTATGACAGAATAGTACTCCATTGTGTGTAAATACCACATTTTCTTTATCCATTCATCTGGTGATGGACATATAGGCCGTTTCCAACATGTAGCTATCATGAATTGTGTTGCTACAAGCATGGATATACACGTATCACTGTAATATGATGCATTTAACTCAGGAAGATATCTAGAAAGGGAATAGCTGAGTTGAATGGAATTTTTATTTTTAGTTTGTTAAGGAATTTCCATACAGATTTCCATAGTTGTTGTACTAGTTTACATTCTGACCAACAATGGAGAAGGGTTCTTTTTTCCCACAGCCTCAGCAGCATTTATTATTATTTGATTTCTAATGATAGTCATTCTTTCTGGGGTAAGGTAGAATCTCAGAGTCTTTAAATTTGTGTTTCTGTAATGGCCAAAGATGTTGAACACTTTTCATGTACTTTTTAGCCATTCATGCTTCTTCATCTGAAAAGTGTCTATTCATTTCAGTTGCCCATTATTTGAATTGGTCATTTATTTTGGAGAGGTCTAATTTTTCTGAGTTGTCTATATATTCTAGATATTAGTCCTCTATCTGAAGAATAGCTGGCAAATCTTTTTCCCATTTTGCAGGTAGTCTTTTCACTCTGTTGGTTATTTTGCTGTGAAGAACCTTTTTAATTTGATATGATCTCATATATTGAGTCTTAGTATTATTTCCTGTGCAACTGTTCAGAAAGGCCTTACCTACATCTATGACTTCAAGAGTTTTACCTATTTTATCTGCAGAAGATTAACTGTTCCTGTTTTAACATTTAGATCTTAGGTCCATTTTGATTTTAGTTTAGTACCTGGTCAGAGATATGGGTCTAAATTCAATCTTCTGGATGTAGATAGCCAGTTTTCCCAGCACCATTTATTAAAGAGGCTATCATTTTTCCAGAGTATTTTTTTTTTGGCTTCTTTATCAAAGATCAAATAGCAGAATGTGCTTGGGGTTGTTTCTGCATCCTCTACTCTGGTACCTTGACCCACATGTCTGTTTTTGTGCCAGTTCCATGCTGTTTTGATTGCTGCATCTCTGTAATATAACTTCAAATCCGGATTGTGAAGCCTCCACTTTGTTCTTGTTATGCAGAATTGCTTTTGATACCCTGGGTCTCTTATTGTTCTACATGAATTTTAGGATTGTTTTCTCCAGTTCTGTGAAGAATGCTGCTGGAATTTGAGTGATCTGTGGTACCCCAGTTCATGAGCTAAATTTGTTCCACAATTCTGAGGTTGTGTTCATCACTTGATGCAGAATTCATGAATAGAAGGAAAATTTTGCCAAATGCTTCTGTTTGTGAACTAAATTATTGCTGAACAGAAGCAACTGTGAACCAAAGTATTACTGTAATTGTGTTAAATCTGTATATCAAGTTTAGAAGTATGGTCATTTTGACTATTTTTGTTCTGCCTATCCAGGAACAGAGGATATCTTTCCATTTTCTGATGACCTCTTTAATTTCCTTTTTCAGAGTTTTGTTGTTTTCACTATAGAAGTCTTTCGCTTCCTTGGTTAGGTTAATTCCTAAAGTTTGTAATTTTTCTTGAATTAAATAATGGTATTGTTTTCCTAATTTTTTGTCAGTGAGTTTGTTATTGGTATAGAGGAATGCCATTGATTTTTTTTTTTTTTTTTTTTTGGTACCAGGGATTGAATTTGGGACCTTCCACTTGCAAGGCAGGCAGCAGAACCGCTGAGCTAAATCCCCCACCCACTATTGATTTTTGTTTGTTGATTTTTGTATCTCGCTACACTGTTGAATTTGGTTATTAATTCTAGGAATGTTTTGGGTCTTCTATGTCATGGAAATCAGTTCGTGAACTTAATTTGTTCCATGATTTTGGAAAACATGGCCACATTTGTATTTGTGTGGGGAAAATGCCCCAGATTGTGTTTGTCACCCAAAGTAGAGTTTGCCAACAGAAACAAAACTGTTCTCAAACAAAAGTGTTCATGAACTGAGGTACTACTGTACATTCTTTTTCTTTCTCTTATCTAATTCCTCTGACTAGTGTTTCAAGAACTGTATTGAAGAGGAGTGGTGAGAGTAGACATCCTTCTCTTGTTCCTGATTTTAGAGGGAAAGCTTTCATCTTTTTCCCATTTAATATGATGACAGTAAGTTTTTCATAAGTGTCTTTTTTCAAATTGACATAAGGTCCTCTATACCTATTTTATTCAGGATTTTTATCATGAATGGATGAATGGATGCTTTTGTCCAAGGCTTTTTCTGCATCTATCGAGATGGCCATGTGATTTTTGCCCTTGGTTTTACCTATGATGTGTTTTACATTTATTGATTTGCACATGTAGTACCATTCTTCATCCTGGGATGAAGCCTTCCTTCCTGATCATGATGTACAATCTTTTTTATGATTTTTTTCATTCTGTTTGCCAGTATCTTTGCTGAAGATTTTTCCACCTATGTACATTAAAGAGATTAGCCTGTAGTTCTCTTTTCTGAGTGGATTCTTTTCTGGTTTTGGAGTCAGAGTAATGCCAGGAAATTACTTTAAGAGTACTCCTTCCCTTTCAATTTCATTAGAGTTTGATTAGATCTTCTTGTAGAATTCAGCAGTGAATCCATCAGGATATGAACAGCTTAGATGGTAGGTTTTTTAATTACTACTTTGATTTCATTGTCAGTTATTAGGTCATCTAGAGCTTTTATATCTTCTTGGTTCAGTTTTGGTAATTCATTTTTTTCTAAGAATCTAATCATTTCTTTTGAATTCTCCAATTTATTGAAGCACAGGTAGTTACTAACAATCTTATGAATTTCACTAATGTCCATTGTGATTTTGCCTTTTTCATTTGTAATTGCATTGATTTTCATATTTTCTTTCCTTTTTTAGTAAGATTGGCTAAGGGTTTGTATATTTTTGTTTATTCTTTCAAAGATCCAGTTCTTCAATTCATTGATATTTTGTATTTTTTTATCTCAGTTTCATTAATTTTTCTCTAATCTTTATAATTCCTTGCTTGCACTTGAGGTGCATCGTTAGCTTATTTATTTGGGCTTGCTCTGTTTTTCAGATGTGGACATTCACAGCTACAAACTTCCCTCTTAAGACTGCTTTCATTGTATCCCGTAAGTTATGGTATGTTATCCTGGCGTTATCATTTGATTCTCAGTACTATCTCATTTCTTCTGTAAACTATTGATTATTCAAGAGTGTACTGATAATTTCCATGTGTTTGCATAATTTCTGTGGTTTCTTCTACCATTGAGATCTAGTTTCATTGTGCTATGATCTGATAATATATATGGGATAATTTCAATTCTTTATTTACTTAAGGATTCTTAATGGCTAGTATGTGGTCTATTTAGGAGGTTCCATGGGCTACTTAGAAAATGTGTATTCTATTGTCTTATGGTGGAACATTCTGTAGATATTTATTGTTCGGTAAACACTGTTGACCCAACCAGTAGAAGAACACAGCCAGCCTGAATTTGGAGTTTCATGCGAGACCTCCTAAAGTAAATTCAAAGGAGAGTCTGACTCAGGTTTATTGAGCTGGGCTTTAATGGACAGTCTTACATGAGATGAGGAGAGTGAAGGATCAGTGAAGTGAGAATAGCTGAGTAGCAATGGCTATACGGCCATCATAATGGCTAATGTTTTGTGGTGGAAACTGCTGGGTGCAGTGTAGCATAGCAGAACAGGTGGGGCAGCAACAGAATGCAGGAGTGGAGCTGTGACTCTTTCCTGGATTAAGGCTGCTGGAGGCAGATGGGTTTCAGACCTATTATTTATTAACTAGATTTATTTGAAGGTTTGGTTTATTTCTGATATTTCTTTGTTGATTTTTTTTATCTAGTTGATCTGTCTATTTGTAACAGTGGGGTATTAAGGTCTCTCATTATAATGTGTTGATATTTATCAGGTCTTTAATGTCCAATAAAATTTGTTTTACGCAGTTGAGTGTGCCAATGTTTTGTGTATGTATGTTTATACTCGTTATCTCTTCTTGTTGACTTTTCTCTGAACCAATACATAGTCCTCCTCTTTGCTTCTCCTGATTAGTTTTGGGTTGCAGTCCACTTTGTCTGAAAATAGGATAGCTACTCCTTCTTGTTTTCAGGTTCCTGTTGCATAGAATATTGTTTTCCATCCTTTGATTCTTAGTCTATGAATTTTCTGAATTAAGTGTGTTTCTTTCATACAGTATATCATTGGATTTTGTTTCTTGATCCACTTTGCCAATGTATGTCTTTTACTTGGGGGATTGAGACCATTCACACTGAGAGTCATTACTGAAAAGTATTGACTTAGTCTTGCTATTGCATTTTCTGTTGCTCATTCCCTTTTTTCCCCCCTTGTTTAACTGCTAACCTTCCCTAATATATTCATTCTATTAGGCTTACTGGCATTGTGGACATGATCATTTCTTTCTATGATACTGTTTCATCAGGTGGGAGTCTGGGGAGCAAGGGGTCCTCTCATGAAGAGACCCTCTGCTTTCCCAGTTCTATCCCTTCATCTTGCCAAGAATGCAGGAGGTGAGTTGAGGTTGACTTGAAACTGAAGAACTCTCCTGAACAGAATGAGGAACTAAGAAAATGAAAGCAAAATATGAAGCAGAGGTTTAATAATAATATTGTTGAAGTGAGGACTACCAAACAATGAACTATATGGGAGAAGCTCGGGAGATGAGCTTCTCACCCTGGTGTCTTTGCCTTGTCCATATTTATAGGGCTAAGCTGGTTTTCTAAAAATAACTATTTCACTGATGGGAAACAAAAGTCTTAGCCTTTGTTTCTGGGGTGAGCCGAGGTTCACAGGATCTATGAGTACATATAACAAAAGGATGCCATAGTCCCACAAAGGGCAGCCTCCTTTAGGATGTCATATCATAAGTAAACATGTGGTTATCTCCATTACATTAGCCACTCAGGTCATGCCCTATGCTGCCTACTCTTCTCTAACTATCCCTACAATATCACTGAGAATGTTTTGGAGTGCTGGTTTGGAAGTGATTAATTTTTTAAGATGCTCTTTGTCATGGAAAGTTCTTATTTCTCCATCAACTTGTAAAGAGAGTTTTATATCAGTCTGGGTTGGAAGTTGTTTTATTTTAAGGTTTGAAATACTTCACTCAGCTCTCTCCTGGCCTTTAAGCTTCACGTTGAGAAGTTATCTGTAATTCTAATGGGTTTACCTTGATAAGTGATTCATTGCTCTTCTCTATCAACTTTTAAGATTTTGTCCTTGTCCTGGACTTCTGGGATTTTGACCATGATGTGTTGTGGAGAGGATTTTTTTGTTTTGTTTTGTTTTTTGATCATGACTATTTGGGGTTCTATAGGCCTCAATTCTCTGTATGTTAAATTCTTTCGTAACATTTGGAAAGTTTTCCAGTGCTATTTCTGTGAATAGGTCTTTTATGCCATTTATGCTGTTATCAACTTTTTTACTAATTCAAATTAATCTTAGACTATTCTTTGCATCATCTAGCAGCTGTAAAATTCCTTTTTGTTGTTGTTGTTTTGTTTTAGTTTTCCTTAATTTGGAATAATTTCCAAGAAAAGTGGCTTGAAAATACTATCTTTACTCCACCTTTTCAAACAAGGCCAGTTGGTTGTTATAGTTAACTTTACATGGGTTGACTAGAATACACTGAATATACAAATATATTCTAGCAGAACTACCATTTCCAAAGTAGTGCACTTTCTAATTGAAGAAGATAGCATTTCTCCTCATTTCTTTAGGTCTTCTTTTATGCCTTCCATTAACCTTTTTATCGTTTTCATTATTGTCAGATAGTATGCCATAAATAATGCTTATTCACAGCTATTTCGTATTTTTTCTTCCTGTGGGAAACTAGATGTCTCATTGGTTGTGATCATGTGTGGAATACCCATTGCCCTTTGCATTTTAACCTTTTATCACATAACCCTAGCAGTGAAAGTCTAGGAATGTGTCATTTTATTGTTTTGGACCTTCTAGGAAAATAACCATGTGTCTACAAAGAATGATATTGGTTTCTTTCTCTTCCTTTCAAATATTTACATGTCTAATTTATTTTTGTTTGTTACGGTATTGGCCAGAATCTCCAGTTAAAGAGTGGTTATTAGCACCCTTATGTTGTTTCTACAGGTAAAGAGAAAGTTCTCAATGTTTCACTATCACATATAACATTAGCTACCAGTTTCTAAGAGATACTCTTGGAAGGGACGAGGATTTAGCACAGTGGTTCCGGCGCCTGCCTCGCAAGTGCAAGGTCCTGAGTTAGATACTCTTCGTAAAGTTGAAAAAATTTCCTTCCATTCTTGGTTTTCAACATGGAGTTGAGAATACTTTTTCATCTATTTAGGGAATATATGATTTTTCTTCTTTATATTATTAACTAACTAGTGAATTAAATTATTACCTAATACTGAAACTTCTATTTCTACTGTAAACTTTAACATTTTAAACTATTTTTAAATGATGCCTATTTTGTTAAATGATAACAAATTCCTGATTTAATTTGTTAGCTTTTATATTGGAATTCTGAATATTGGGTTTTTAGTGATTTTTGCCTGTGGTCTATTTTCTGTGTGCACAATCCTTATTTAGTTTTTGCATCACCCTGGCTTCATAGAATTGTTTTGCAGCCTATTAGGTTCTCTGGAATAGTTTACAGAACAGATGATTTATTTATCTGTCCCATAAAACTTGATAGATGTCATCCTTGAAAATTTCTAGGCCTGGTGACTTCTCAAAAGACAGATCTTTGACGACATTTTCAATCTCTTAATTTTTATTTCTCTATTCAGATTTTCTTGAGTCAATTTTGTGTATTTTTTGGAAACTAATAATTTGCCTAAGTGTTAAAATGTAAGCTATGAAATATACCGACATAGGTGATTAATAGATATCAATTGAATAAAGAAATTACATAATCTTAATGTTCTCTGGATGCCTTAATTATGCTTCTTATTCCTATTGCAGTCTATGTAAGAACTTACATTTTCTTTTTTGATTAGGCATACCAAAATTTTACCCATTTTATTATTTTCCTGAAAGAAACAAGATTTGTTACTTTATAAGAGAAAGAGGCAAAGGACAGGCATGGGGACAGCGACTCAGGAGGCTAAGGTGGGAGGGTTGTGAGTAAGAGGCTAGCCCGGGCAACACAGCAAGACGCGGCTTCAAAACAAAACTGAACAAATCAAAGGGCTGGTTGTGTAGCACAGTGATAGAGCACTGAGCTAGAAGCCCTGGATTTGAGGGGGGTGGAGAGAAGCTTATAGGAATGGTGTTTTTGTTTGTTTTTTCAAACTACTTGATGAAACTGGACTGGGATCAGCTTTGAATTTGAGATTCCCTTTCAATTGTGAATTTGTTTTCTGATTTCTTCAGTCTGCTTCTGGCGACTGAAAAAGAAGCAAGGTATATAACAAGTTAGAATCGAAACAAAGTTGGTCAATTTGAATTTGGGGAATAATTTCTGCCATGTGTTGCCAGTCTTCCTTAGCACAGCCTCACCTTTCTTACCTACACACTGGTGTAGGAGAATCTATGGACAGCCCCTCTGTTGCTAAGCACCTAACAGCACAGGTATGTCAGGTGATGTCAACCCACTTTATCACTAGAATACTGTTTCCCAACCAGTCACCTCACAGTTACACCAGAGGTAGTTCTGCTTCTGCCTTCAAGAGTCAAGCATCCCTGTTGCTGCTTTCACCTGTGCAGCCCTCTTCTTCTGGCCATATTTCCCACCTGGCTTCTCTCTCCTAATGTGTAATGACAGAATAGATACTGTTCCCTGGGTCTCATTTCAAGTAAATCCACCTACAAAACATGTCATTAAGCCAACTGTGTAAATGAAGATGTTAACTGGTATTAGATCAATGGTTCTTGACCATGTGTAATTGTGCCCCAGTCTGGATGCCCTTTGGTCATCTCACCAGAGGAGGCATGCTCACATTTAGTGGCAGAGGGTGGGGATGCTCCTAAACATCTGACAATGCACACAACAACCCCCACAATGTAGATTTATCTGGTCCAAAATTTAAATAGTGCTAATATTTAGAAACCATATATAGATGATATTAAAGAATCACTAATTTTATAAAGTATTATAACAGCATGGTAGTCAAGTTTGTAAAAATTTTATTAGAGCTGCATATTTAAGCATTCAAGAATAAAAAAGACACCTGAGATATGATTTGAAATTCCTTTCAACATAGGGTAAAGTAAATAATTGGGGGAAATGTTAATTTTTTAAGCTAGATGATATTTCAAAATAATGAACATAGGTGTTCATTATATTATATTCTACTTTTATATTTGAAATTTTTGTAATATGTTTAAATAATTCTAATTTTTAAATGTGAGACATTTATGGCATTTTCATAATCTGTTTCATAGTGACATAAAATATAATAGATATCATTTAAATTTCAATAATTTTATAAAAAGGTTAAGTTTGGGGCTTAGGAGTCAGTTATACTTTGAATAGAGTTCCTCTCTGTCACTTAAAAGGCAAACAGGAAATAGACTATTTGCTGAAGGGAAGACATTAATAAAGGTAAGCCATGAAATGTTGAGGAGACACGCCTAACCAAAGTAGCTGCAATGTTGCATGGCTAGAGATAGGACTAGCTTATGAGATACTTAAGAGTCAGGCAGAAAAGTAAAAATTTACCTTAATAGGAAAGTGGGCGTTATAGTCCAAGGGGTAGCTTAATTTTCTGAAAGTAGTCTGTATGAATTTTCTGAAGGAAAAAATCAATACAAAAAAATGATCCTATTAGATCTAAATGAACCATTATAATGATATTAAGAGGGAATGTTTATGATGTTCTTGTTTTCATGCTGCTAACACAGTTTTTCCTGAGATACTGAAAAAAATGGGAGGAATTGAGAATGATGTAGACAAGATCTAGAGACAAGGGTAAGGACTGGCTGGCCTCAAGGGCATGAGGCGAAGACAGGTCCAAGTGCAGATCTGTCTGCAGGTTTTGATGAGTGGGGAAGAGAAGGGGCTGTAAGTCTGAGATGTTAACTATGAATGATAATGGAACAAGGGCCATGGGACCTTTGAAGAGCAAGAAGAAAATAATACTAGGAAGGCAATGAAGTAGGAGTAATGCTGATTTGAGGCCTCAGATCATGAATTCAGTGAACAAAGTTCATTCACTTTTGTGACTTTGTCCAGCAACATTGATGTTATCAAATAGAGGATAGAAACGGAGAAGACAGGATTCAACCCCAAGGCTGGGGTTTTGTCAGGTAAGTATATGGACAGACAAGAAGGGAGAAAGTTAACAGTGTTTGCACAGGACTGGTTGTATTGAACCATGGACTCTGCCTGGGTGAGAAGGAAATAAAATGAGAAGAAAGTGGCCGGGGATTAGCTCAGTGGTTTCGCCGCCTGCTGCGCAAGCACAAAGACCAGAGTTCGATGCCTGGTACCAAAAAAATAAAATGAGAAGAAAGTGAAGGGGGAGTCGATGGACTGGCTGGCCAGGTCACAGCAAATGACCGGACCCATGGGTAATCCAAGCATGTAAACAGGAAGGACAGAAGGCCACAGAAAGCAAGGTATCTGAAATTGAGACTTCAGATAGACGTTTCCGGCGATGACAAGGTCTGACGTGTGACCACGGGACTAAGTGGCTGAATGGGAATGAAGTTAGTAATCATTAAGGAGACTCGGGTTTAGCCCTGACAGCCCGTCTTCTCTCTTTTGTCCACAATATCTTTTCTAAAAGCAAATGAGTGTTTTGGGGGGATGTGTGATGCCACCGTATGTTACATGTGCACCTCACAAATCTCATTTCATCCAGGATGCTGTGGGGTCTAGAGGAGCCTGGAAAGCACAGAGATGGCAGTTGTACGCTTTTTTTATTATTATTGGGCATTAAGCCCAGGGCCTTTGCACTGGACTACATTCCAGTCTCTCTATTTTTTATTTAGACAAACTCATATCTCAAAGTTGCTAAGTTGCCTGGGCTGGACTCAAATTTGCCATTCTCCTGCCTCAGCCCTCCCGCAGTGCCGGAAAGACAGGTATGTGCTCCAACATCCAGCTTTAGGAGCCCTTCTGTAGCAGGGGTAAGTGCTTAAAGGAGAAACAAAGACTAATCCACAAATGCTCCTTTACAGGCACCTCCCACAAACTTTGGTATACATTAAAGAGAAATTTATAATTTAAAATTAGTTGCATGAATTTGATTTCATCATAATCCATTATGTTAATAAGACCATGAAGAATCTCATCAGTTTCAGAAAGGATTATCCAAAAGGTTAATACCTCTTTGTGCACCAACAGTAGCTCAAAGCAGGATATGACATTGAGCTACATGAGGATAGATTCTTGTTGTCCCTCAGCCACTGTCTAATAGTGGAAAGGTCAGTGTGTTCTTGTTAAATTATGAACAACATGAGTAGCCTTCTGACTTCCTGTGGCTGCTCAGGGCAGATACAGCTGCACTTGGGACAGAAGTGCCCACTCAGCCATGTGAATGTATTAAATCATCAATAATTTCTGTTCTTTTCCATTTGTTTTTTTACTTCTATCCTCTGTGCTCACCTTTAGGGATAAGCAAAGGTTAACTCAAAGCACACACTGTAAGTACCAGTGGGTTTCACTCATTAAAATGACAACAAAACTTTACTGAGAATATTCTGTAAGCTAAGCATTCTGTGGACAGAAACTAGAGAGAGTTCCAACCTTCAAGAGATTGTAGTTTAGTGAAGATGGACAAACCAATACTGTCAATATTGGGATTTAATTACTAAGATTCGTTCATTTATTCTATAATGTTTGTAAGCCATGGGCCATGGACTTGGTTACGTCCCCTGCCTGATTGGGTTATACACAAAATGTTTTGGAAACAAAGAAGAGGTCACTTTTTCTAGGTAATCAGAGAAGTCTCTTTGGAGGCACTGTCATTTTGTTGAATCTTAAATGTAGATAGAACAGGAGCTTCAAGCTCAGGAGCCTGGAAGTACATTCCAAGCCAAGCATCAGAATCAGGAAATCACAGTCCATTTGAGAAACTGCAAATAGGTCAGAATGCTTAGAACGAATGTCCTCTGGGGTGAGGATGAAATGAGAGGGGAGGCCAAGAAGAGCCTAGGAGAACACTTGTGTCATGCTAGGGACATGAACTTCACTCAAGAGAGTGTAAGCTACTTAGGGTCTTCTTTGGAGCAGAGGAACAACATAATTTGGCTGCATTTTAGAGCATCATAAACCATGCGGCAGCTATGTTGAAATCGGTTTTGCTGTCAGGCAAGCCTGGAAGCCAGGAACATGATTAGAGATTCAATATAATAATACTGACAAGAATTTATAAGGATCTAGTTAGACTAAAACAGTGGCACTGAGGATAAAACAGAAACATTATGAATTTGAGAAATATTTAGTAAAAGCAGGTATGCTTTCGGTAGGTGGATAGAAGTAGGAGCTGAAAGGATTGGAAGAGCCACAGGTGGCTTAACCCAGAAATCCAATTAACCCAGAAATCCACTCCTTATTCACATATTGCAATAACTCGTCAGCTGCTGTATTTGGGAGAAACAAGGGTGTGACTCTCACTCCAGTACATTTTCACTGAAGCCCCTAATTCTACTTCTAAAAACTGCTGCCCTGGCGTTCCCTGAAAGATTCTATTCCAATCAGCAGTTCCTTGTAAGAGGTAAGCCCTCAAGTCTGTTGGCAGAAGTTCCTAGGCTTGCAACTTTTTGAAGACATGACTGGTTAAAGCAGTTTTGGAAAGAGGCTCTCAATGATTCTGAGCTTCTGTTCACATATTGGCTTTCCAGAGAACTCTGAGAGGCTCTGCAGCATGGTTGGCTTTTCCTTGTAACCTGAGAGCTCAGCTAATGACCCTCAAGTGTTTTTTCTGATGGGGAAGAACAACCTAGTGGAAACTTTCAAGGATAGCTTGCACATTAAAAATTGATGTGGCACTTTAAACTTTAATATTTAAACAAAATGCTTAGTGTTTACTGGTACTGCACATTTTCAGAGGTACCAAAAGTGGGGAAAAGATTTTTGGACTGGGGAAGTATCAAAAACATGATTTAATATTCAATGTATATGTTCCTAAAAAGTCTATTCAGGGTTTTTAACCTCTGATTATTCTAGAATAATGGTTTTTCTTCAGCCTAAAGACAATATTTGAGTTGGAAAGACTCTTCCAACAGCCAGGAGTATTGGAAAAACCCCAATCTCTCTACTTCTATACCACCCATTCTCAACTTTTATTTCTGCAAAACATTTCAGTATTGCCATTAACTGTAAGTGACAGTACAAAAATCCAATCATTTTAAAAATGCATGCACGTTAGACAGAGTACTTTCTGAGGGAGGGAATAGAATATACATGGCAAAGACAAAAACTGAACAACATTTCAAAATAGAGATATGTAACAAGTCAGAAGGAGGGCAGAGAATGATGAAAGTTAGCTGTAATTAAATAATGCAGCCATGTCCAGTCTTAGGGTACCATCTGGACTCTGACTATGTCAGGACAGAGTATCAGGACTGGAGCAGCATGTGTTCCCACAGGAGTGTCAGTCCAGGTTCTTGCTGCAGGGCTGGGGATTTAGTTCAGTGGTTTCGCCGCCTGCTGCGCAAGCTCAAGGACCCGAGTTCAATCCCCGGTACCAAAAAAAAAAAAAAAGCAACAGGTTCTTGTTGCAAAGAACTAAGACTCACTCTGATTTAGACCAAAGGAGACTGGTGGGAAAAACAATCAGCTATGCATACAAGGACAGAAGCTGGGGAATAGGCTGGAGCAGGAACCTGCAAAGGGTCAAGCAGCTGAGACAAAGCACCCATCCCGGGTAGGGCATATCACTGGAGCCTGGCAGTGTCTTCTGCTGCCAGGTACTGCTCTGATACCTTTGTCAAGAGTAACAATCCTCAGAGAGGTTCTGATTAGTCATGCTTGAGTCACAATCCTGCCCCTGCCTATATTGGGAAAGGGGGAAAAATAGATATTCATTTAGCAAATATTTGGGGGTTTTTAGTGTGTACTAAAGGCTAGGAATGTTCCAAGACACTGTAATACAACACTGGATTAGACAGTCTATGACATCATGGTGCTTACATTCTAGTGGGGGAGTCACATATGAACATGAAGTGATGAGCTGTAAAGAAAGACAATAATATGCATGCTCAGAGATAGGGCAGAGGTCACTGTTGTAGGCTTGATGACCGGTGTTATGGTTTAGATCTAAAATGACCCCCACACAGCCTCATGTGTGGGGACATTCAGAACCACAGTGTGAATCTGTATTTCAAAATTCTTTTCAGCAACACCCTTAATTATGCAAGTTTATCTTGTTATTCTAGCAGATTAACTTAAAAAGAAGAAAAGGGCAGTAATCTATATAATTTATCATACACATACATTTCACTCTTCAAAATGCAAAAGCAGTTGCAATGGTTTGTCAAGTTCATCAAAGTAAATTGTGTGTAAGGAGAAAAATTAAATGAACACTTGATGGTCTCACCATTTTACGCTCCCTAGGAAGGCCTACACCTAGAATCATAAAGCCAGAGGAGACACCTACCTCTTATATTAAAAATCTAATGGGCTCAGTCTTACTGTGATTCACATGCCTTTCTAGATAACTTAGGTATATTATTCCCCACTGAGAACACACAGGAATAGAGGCAATAAAACAATAACTAGTTGGGAGCAATCATGTATAGAAAGAACAATAATAACTTTTTGGTACTCAGATTGTCTCTTTGTCAAAGATGTCTGATTTAGAGTTGCAAAAGGGACTTGGTAATTTTTTTTTAAATCACTGCTTGTGAACTTAAGGGAAAAGACTATCAAAAACCTCGTTATTTTAAGCTGGAGATGTGCACTTTGTTCAGTAGTGCTTTCTGAGCACGCATTACTGTTCTGAGGGGGCAAAGACAGAAAGAATCTGATTCATCTGAGGGCCTTGTCACCTCTGTCCAGTGACGGAGGAGCGAGCTTCACTGTGTCGATGAAGTCTGAGACAACCTTGGTGGAGGCAGCTGCAAACAAGATGCATAGTTTTAGAAAGCTACCAAGACTCCCATCATCACTTAAAATAGTTTCTTGGCCATCATTTGGACATGCATGACTTTATCTTACCATTTTGAAACCTTTGAATATGCTAATACCCTGGAATGGTGGTTTTCAGATACTTCTTAGGTATTCTTAGAAGACCTGGGAGAACTTGTAGAGGCTTCCTGAGGGACATGGTGCTGATCAGTTAGGAGGCACATTGAGTGGGACTGTCAATTTCAGAATTGCCTAGAACCAGGCCCAGCCCAGCCCCCTCTTCCTGTTACCCACGTGGGATCTTGTCCTTCCCACCAAACCAAAGCCCATCTAAATGTCCTGAGGTCTAAGCACACTTCTCCCCATCATCTGGCCTATGCCTGGCTATCACAGTCCTGTTAGACTTTGGCTAGATGTTCAACAAACTCATAATGTTCACAAAAATCATTTAATTGTATGGCTTTGTTCCATCATTCTAACTAAAATGTTTGCCTCTTCCACTTCACCAAGACAAATTCAATTCCTCAAATACAAATCTCACTTTTTCTATATATAAATCTCAGTTTTCCCATGATCCTTCCACCCACAGAAATCTCTTCCTAATCTGAATTCAAAGCACTTACTTCCTAAGTAACCATTTGGCTCTAACCCACAGCAGGCTCACAATTCTTTCCAATACCCAATGTTCTCATATGCCTTTAAGCCATATGTCATAAACCTTCCGGAGGGTTCCATCCTACATCTTTTCGTGGTAAAACTGAAGATGGCCTTCTCATAATTCTTTAGGTCAGTGTGGTGAACCTTGTAGAGCTTTCAATGACATAAACATCCAGCTGTGGCACACATCCCATAGGTTCACCACTACTGCCTTAGATTCTTAGGTAATGTCTCTTTCTTGCACCTCACGCATACATGACACCATCCAACTTTGCAGAATTTTAGAGATAAAATACACAGAGCATTGAACCATAAATATCTATTCCTTTAAATGTTCAACAACCCTGGGAAACAAACATTAAGATTTCTATTTTAAGGAGACAAATTTGAGACCCCAAATGTTAAAAAACGTGTCCCAATCATTGGTAAGAAATGACAGTTATTGTTACATGGCAACTGACTAATTCTGCCAGATTGTGCTGCCTTAGAACATATCCCCAGAATCTAATACTGTTTGGACCTCCACAGTACTTCACATAGTAGGTGGAAAGAAAAGAGATATTTTCCAAAAAGGAAAAGATTTCACCTCAGTGTGATTCAGAAATTATCAATGAATATATAATTTTGAACTAAGGTTCTTTTCCTACAGTTTGACATTTGCAAAACCAGCATATGAGTTTCAGGATTCCTGTGAACCATTAAAATTGAAATGAAATTTACCACAAATGTGTACATACTTGTATTTTGTGGGGCAGAAAGAGTCCATATCTTCCATAAGATTATTAAAATGATTCTGTGATTACGGCCTCTCCCCTCTTGACCCATGAGAAGATGAAATTTCCCCACCTCTAGAAGTAGGTATAGCCATGTGACTTGTTTGATTCATATATATATATATATATATATATATATATATATATATATATATATGAGCTTGTTGAATACTAATGTGACTTGAAATGGGATTTATATCACTTCCAGACTGAAACTTAAAAGACAGAACTTACCATGTTTCATTTCCTTCTGATATAGTGGATTGCAATCATCAAAATGGTGGCAGTTCCACTAGCTTAGGCTTCTGGGAGCTTACAATTGGCCGGTTCCTCCTTCCAACCCAAAATGGACATGTAGTATAAAGAAAAAATAAACTTTTGATGTATTATTCCACAGTCATTTAAAGGCTAATTGTTACTAGAGTATGTATATCCTCATCTGCCATTACTGATACATAGCCATAACCCCGCAAAAGTTGAGAATAACTTTAATCACAGGGATTAGCTTTGTAGTTCAGGCTGGCCCTGAACTCACTATGTAGCCCAGGCTAGCTTTGAACTCAGGGTGATCCTCCTGCTTCAGCTTCCTGAGTGCTGGGATTACAGGTGTGTGTGTGCCATCATGCCTGGCAAGAATAACTTTAATCTTAATGAATAAATCCTAACCAAAGATATTTGTTCACAGGGTTGTTGAATATTTAAAGGAATAGATATTTATGGGTCAATGCCATATGTCCATGAATATTTCTTTCTTTCATACCGATGAAAGCAATATATTAAATTTTATTTTAATATGTATATTATCTCTGAGTAAAATTTCCCCCATGTTAGAATAATATGCATTATTCTATTTCTTCCTCCATAAGTCATATGCAACAGCTCGTGAAGAAAAATAAAAGTATGCGTGAGTGCCAGAAAATTCTAGAACAGTGGTGGTGAACCTATGGCATGTCTGGCATATCAGGCCTTTGTATCAGTGAAAACTCTAAAAGGTTCACCATCACTCTTCTAGGCAAAGGAAATATGAATATGAACAGCCCAGAGAGGTGAAGAATTTTTCATCAATGTTGAACCATTTTTTCTGCTTGTCCTGCTAATAGGAGTGCTTATCATCTTGTACCTGAAATATTTTAATAACTACTTGATCAGTTTTCTCAAGTCAAGACAGTTCTCCAGTGATCACAGACAATTTGACATTTGTCTTCTAAAATGTCATCTGGAGCATGTCATTCTCTTAGTCAAAATCAGGCCAAGTTTTCAATAACAACAGTTAATACTGTGACATTAATGCTATCATCCTATCTCCTCTCCATCTTTACACTTCAAACCAACCAGACCAGTTGTCCCTGAACAAATTGGTTCAATTCAACATCAGTGCCCTTCTTTACACTCTTCTCCTTGCCTGCAATGCCTTTTCTTCTTCCACTTCAGAAATTCCTTCAAAATTATAAGTATAGTTACTCTTGGATGCAGCAGTTAACCTCTAGCCCACCACTTCACATGCCAATTATAAAAAGATGAAAAGCTATTCATTGTAGCACTATTTATGATATCAAGGACTGGAACATTCAACCATCAAAAAGAAAATGGCTCAATAACCTATGCTATATACACACCATGTGTCGGGAGGAATTCTAAATAATTTTGGGGAAAAATCACTTCACAATTAAATTATGATTAGGCCTAGTTTTCCTGCCTACAGGCTGGCTATGGCATGTCAGGACATAGCTTCATTTTTGTCTGTGGTCACAGCTAAAACCTCAATGGTCCCATGATGCTGTGATGCTGTGATGATGCAGGACAGGATTATATCAGCTGGAGACATCCTGGGGAGGGACAAATTCCTAATCAACATAAGTTCCTCATTGATCTAGGATCTTCATCTGCATAAGTTCCTCATGATGTACCGAATAAAGGTGCAGCAAGCTTGGGGTGCTTTCATCTTTGCCACCCAGAGCAGCACAGATCAGGCCCAAAGCTCAGCTTCTTCTCTAAGTCTCGTTTTTCTGTCTTAATTCATTAATTTGCCTTGTGCTGTCCTGGCTCACAGGAGATTAGGACTCACCGTGGAGGTTCTGGTAACATACCCCTTCCCTGTTCAGTACAACCATGAAGTGCTATACAGCCATAAAAATACAGACAAATATCTGGATATAAATGCAAAAACTTGACAGTGAGCTATAAATAAAGAGAGATTGTTCATGGCTTATAAGTCAAACAGTTCATTTGTAAAGTAAAAAGAGATTGCTGGACTCTCCTGCTGTTCCAATTCCAATCCTGAATGTTCTAATATTGCCCTAAAACATTTGAAGCCAACAGAGAACTGAATAAAATAAAAACAGCAACAAAGCCTAGACACAAACAAATTAAAAATCAGTGTTCTCTGCACCATGCCTGCCCCACAAGTGCAAGGTCCTGAGTTCGATCCCCAGTACCAAAAAAAAAAAAAAAAATCAGTATTCTCTGTGTAGCAGCCTAGAAGAAAGAATATGTCTTTTTATGGGAGTAAATGTTCTTTATCTCAATTTTCACTGTGGTTGTCATATAATCAAAAATTACTTCATGAAGAACGAAAACCTAGAGTCATTTATAGCTAGATGGATGCATATAGAGGCCATACTCTTCAGTGAAATAAATAGGACACACATGTGCAAATACCAAATAGATTCACTAGTGTGAGAAACTGATAGTGTAAACAAGGGTTAAAATGATTAAAATGAATAAATGACAATTTGAAATAGGAAAAAAGGTCCAAAGATGAAGGGGTGAAGGGAGGGGAAGGGGAAAGGAAAGGAGGGAAAGGAAAAACTATGAGAAAAGAAAAAAAATGGAAATGATGTGTGTGTAAATAGGGAAGGGCGGGGGGGGTGAAGGGCGCACAGGTAATGAGAAAAAAATAAGAACCAAGATACATCACGTACAGGTACAGGCACCCAGTGATAAATGTAAATGAATTGTATACCTAAAATATACCAATAAAAGAACTTAGAAAGAAAAAAAATTACGTGTCACAGGAAAGAGCAAGAAATGTGTCTTGGTGAGGTTAAGTGATTAAAATAATCATTGTAAACAGACTCAAATAAAGACATTAGGGTCTTTATTTGACAGGGATTTTAAAGACAATATGATAAATTTGTTAAAGCATTAGGGACAATGTACATAGCACACATAAGTCCATGTGGAGATTTTAGCAGAGAAGAGAAATTGAAACTATGATAAAAAATGGAAATTATGGAAGTGAAAATTATGTCATAAATGAGAAAATCATTTAATAAACCAACAGCAGATTGAACACTGCAGAGAGAAGCTATAAACTTGCATGAAGGTCTACAGAAACTACACAAAAGGAAATTCAAAAACAATAGAAAAAATTGGAATAGTGCATCTTCAATCTGAGGATCAATATCAAATAGTCTAACGCAGGTATTACTGGGGTCTCAAAAAGAGAAATAGGAGGAAATGGCAATAGTAGAAATAATTAAAGAGAAAATGATGAGTAATTTTCAAAAATGATTAAACACATTGCCAATCTCAAGCAGAATAAATATATCAGAAAACATCAGCAAGATAATAAAAGATAGATAAAATAATACAAATAAGAATGCTTTGTCCATGCCAGCATCAGATAACTGAAAACCAAAAGTTAAAACCAAACCTCAAAGCAATCAGAGAAATAATATGTTCTGCACAAAGAACTGATACAAATTATGCCTGACTTTTCATCAGAAACAATAGATGATAAAAGACAATAGAATAATATCAGTTGAGTACTAAAACAAGGAACTAGCTACCTCATTCCTTCCTACAAGATTTTTCAAAAGTAATGGTGAAACAAAACATGTCCAAATAAACAAAAGCTAAAAAAAAATTCATTGCAAGCACCAGCACTACAAGAAATTCCAAGAGTTGGAGGCAAGTCACAGCAAAAGGAGGCCTTGACATATAAGAAAAAATTAAGGACATGACAAAAATTAAATAGCTGGTAAATATGAAAGATGTTTTATTACATTTGCTTTAATATTTTTAAATTTCTTAAAACACCATTGACTGCTTGAAAAAAATAATATCTTGCTAGTTTGAAAAACTATCCATCCCAATTGATCCCCTAAATTAAGCATTTATCCTGAGTTTCCTATAAAAATTATATCTCAGGGTAACCAAATATTTACGAGGAATATTCTCCTTCTAAAAATATACCAGTTAATAAGTGAATAAATAAAAAGTAATTTTGAAATTCTAATGGCTTCAAAGATTTAGGCAAATATCAGTACTGCTAACAGAACAAAACAGGAACAACTGCACATCTAGGACTTACTGTACATATACTCCCTGCAGCTTGTAAAAGTATTCTTCTCAATACAATTTCACCCAACTCTGATTGATCCTCTAGACTCTAGATCTACCAATTTACAGAATACATATTTAGAGGACAGAATATTCTGCCTCTAAAACACATCATTTAATATGAATATATATGGCTGGTTATTACATACATTCTTAATCTGATTTTTTTCTCCAAAAAAAAAAAGATTTACTTTTTTCACTTTTATGTCTTACCCTAGAATTCTGAGTATTAAATGCATTGAATGCTGATCATATGCATTTAACACATTTAGTGGAACTGAATTAAATTCCTGCCAAAATGGCACTAATATTTTCCTAGTGCCCTCAGGGCTAATGCTCAAGTATAGTGTGATTAATGTACAAAGAAACAGTTCCAGTCAATCTAAAGAAAGGCCACACTAGTCTTCATATGCCACTCCCCTTAACCTGCCGGAAAGATGCTGCTGATGCATGCCTGTGCTCAGAGAACAACATACCCACTCTTGATCTCCCAGCTAGCTTACTTGGTCCCAAATGCCCCCTAATTTCCCAACAGGAATCTTAATGAATAGAATATATTATGTCTTGGGCCAGGGATTTAGCTCAGTGGTTCCAGCTCCTGCCTTGCAAGCACAAGGTCCTGAGTTCAATTCTCAGTACCAAAAAAAAAAAAAAAGGAATATATTATGTCTTCTTCTATCTAACCATGAAGCAATATAATTTAGAACTTATGCCCCAACATCCATCATGTGCCCTATGTAGTACTGTAACTAGCCTCATTTACTACCAAGAAACTGAAAATATGAAGTACTGATATGCAGTGTCATGACTAACAATGTATCATTCCAGGTAATTTTTTTTGGTACTGGGGATCGAACTCGGGTCTTTGCACTTAAGCAGCAGGCAGCGAAACCACTGAGCTAAATCCCCGGCCCCCAGGTAATTTTTATATTTGCACATTTTCCTCTTATTTCAATTTTCTACTCTAACTGAAAAAAAATGGAGATAATTTAAGAAAAATTCAGCAAAATAAAATGAAATCCATCAACAATAGATGAAAATACCTAAAGTATGTAAATATATTTTAAGGAGAAGCTCACAACAGCTGAGACATCCTTCACCATACTAGCTGATCCACTCCAATTCATCCACCATAACTGATTTAATATGAGAGAATAATTAGTACTGTTGATTACTATCTGGTGCCAGATATCCCAAATGCCCCACCTTCATGCTAATTAATCTTGAAAACTTTCCAAGCTCTCCTCTACCCTGCCTGACTCTATTTCCTGCATCCATGCACACATAGTGTTTTACTCAAACAGTGCAACAAGAACAGCATCACTGCATCTTGCACACAGTTGGTACTCAGTAAATGTTTGTTTATCCAAATCGATTGCTCCTTCATCACAGTAATTCTCATTAGAGTGGAAACCCCAGAGCAGAGATTTAGGCTTGGACACTTTCACTGACATTAAGGCCATGGTGATCTATGTATTCAAGTTGTTAATAAAAAGCAAACACCAAGGAATCATCACTGGGGTGATTTTCTGGGAGTATCTAGTCTTTTGACAGTAAGAGATGAAAGGCCACACAATTAAGAGGGTAGTCGTATGTCACTGATCTGAAAAAGAATCAGTGGCAATCTAGAAACCAGACAGTGCTGCTCTTAAATATTAGGATGAAGGACGAAATATTACGATGAAGAATGAATGATATGAATAGTTTCTAAAATTTTACAGGAATATAGTTTCATTAAAATATTTGTGAAGTAACTAGATGCATTTAATAAATGACAAAGCAAAAATTATCTTCACAAAGATATGGTTCCCAAACCTTTCCTGTAGTCCGTTACTCATTCTGCTTCCTCCGTTGAAGAGTCCTATAACCTCCTAAGTCCACATTACTGCTGCATTATCAACAGTTTCCTCACAACATGCTGGGCTTCTTCCAGAGCCACCCTCCCAAAATAATGGCATAGAATTCTCCTCATTAGAGAGGTGATGTTAAAAGTGAGGAGGTGGAGCAAAATATCTAGAATGGGCCCATGAATCAGAAGATGCAAAGCCAAAATATCTAATTTGAAAAATCATAGTTCATTCCTGTGATGAGTTTGCAGCTTTCATGCACACTTCCAATAGGAGGCACACACTGTCAGCTCTGGGGAGCCACACTTCCCACTGCAGAAATACCCTTGTAACTCAGCTACTTAGTAACTCTTTCCTGAATAGGGAAATGAAAGGAATGCAAAGCCTGGGATTTGGTGGCACTTGATGCTCACAGCTTAGCTTGACAGGAGCAGAAAGTCTTGTAAGTGCCACAGGGGGTCTGGTGACATGTGCTTACCTCATATAGACCATGGGCGACTTTTCCTCCATCTCCTCCGGCCTCTCTTCAGATGTCCTCAGGCCACTGGAAGAAATACCCTGTGGGCTTCAACGTGTGGGCGAGAAACAACAGCATTCAGTATTTCCCTGTCCTAGGTCTCTACACTCTTCAGAGATCTAAAACCCCACACACCTGTCTCAAAGCCACTCTATCTTTCTCCTCTGTACTGTGAGTATTTCCCAGACCTTTTCTTTCTCCCTCTCTCCAAATTCTCCTTTCCACATTTTCCCGATGATGAGCTGCTACAGTCTCAGAACCAGAGTTCTGACCTCTTTTTTTTTTCTTTACAAACCCTTAGATTCTCTTTATTCACTGGTCCATTTCTACAACAAATACTTCCAAAACACTATATAATAAAATTTTTTACAACATTTCCAAATGACAAGATTGCTTTTGCCCCCGCTACTGCTATTCACACACAGTACTTCCACCACACAATACTTCATTAGAAGATCTAAAAAATGTTCACCCTGTACTCTAGGCTGTTTAGGAAATTTAAAAACTAGTAAAATTTATAATGGCATTAGCTCCTCTCAATACATGGCAACATTTTAGAAACCTTGAACTTCATCTCACAACACCAAAAGGGCTTAACAATTCTGCTTTCCCCATTGCACTTTACAAAATAGGTTGCAGGGACTAGGAAAAGGGCCACATTATTAAAATGACTGTACAGAAATAGATTTTAAAAAGTCACAGATCAAAATTGCTCTTTGTAAAATTCACACACATTTACAAGTATCAAATCATTGTCCAGCTTGTTTACTTGGATTTTCTTCGCTTGGATTGCACCGCACTGGTTATGTCTTTAGTAGAGCTGGAGGCTGACGCAGGTCGAGAGGATCGTTTTCTATGTCCATTTTCCACACTTTCAGAAGCCACAGTTGGCTCTTCAGTTTGGGAGTTTCAGTTCTGACCTCTTTACTACTGATTCTCACATCATTCTCTCCAAAATCATAGATATTTGCCACATGTCTATATAAGGACATTTTTTCACTTAAAGGTCATCACAGTCATAAAGAAACATATCTTTTGTTTTTGCAAAACTGTTTAATGTCCATACCAACAGGCAAAAATCGTAAATTTCTACATAAAAATTGAAGAAAAATTAAAAGTCAGAAGGGTGTGGTGGTACATGTCTGCAATCCCAGTGACCCAGGAAGTTGAGGCAGGAGGATTAGAAGTTTAAGGCCAGCTTGGGAACTCAGAAAGTCCTTGTTTCATATGACGTATAATAGATAATTTTCAAAAGAAGAAATGGTGATCTCTAAAACATCATAGGAGAAAATGCACTTGAAAATATGCAAGTTTAAACCATTTAAACAGAAATAACCATAACTAGGAATGATAATTCATTTACAAAAATATTCACTGTGTCATTACTGCAATATCACATTGGAAACCATCTAAATGTCCAACACTGGATAATGGCTAGGTAGTTATTCTACAGTGAATACTAGGATCCATGGTGAGGTTTTGGGGATTGTCACATATTTATAAACAAAATACATTTTCCCAGTCAAGATTTAACTGCTTAAAAGTGTTCTCAAGTGGTGATACATTCCTGTAATCTCAGAACTCTAAGAGACTGAAGCAGGAGAATCACAAGTTCAAGCCCAGCCTGAGCAAGTTAGCAGCTTAGTGACAGCCTGTCTCAAAATAATAATAGCTGGAGATGTGTCTCAGTATGAAGGCCCTGGGTTCAATCTCCAATACAAAAAAAAAAAAGTTCAGTTTAATATGAAGGACTGGATACATATATTTCATTTATGTTTGTTTCTTAAACTCTGTTAAAGTAACAATAAAATACTACTAAAGACCTAGGAGAAAGAGAACCATTAAAGGGATAATAATGAATATGACATTTTGATAAGTTTAGGAATGGAAAAGAGATGCAGGAGTCAAAATTGACATGGCAACGCTGAAGGAAGCTGAAACTCAAATGAGTATGGAGGAGGATACCTATGAGAAAAATGCCTGATCCACTTATACAGAACCCCAGAAAGGTTCAGAAATTGGCAGTGTCCACTACAGTGATGGGGAAGCCTGAGGCAAACGCTGGTTGAAAAATCTATATAGGAAGTGTCTTAGTTACTTTTCTTGTTGCTGAGACAAAATACCCGACACCCAAAGTTAAAGGAGAAAAGGCTCATAATTTGTGGAGGTTTCAGTTCATAGTTGGCTGGTTCCAAGGCAAGTTGTCATGGCCGAGGGGCATTGCAGAGGAAAAACAGTTCATGGCGGGCAGAGGGCAGCAAAGCAGAAGGTAGCAAGCAGCAAAGTAGCAAAGAAGCAAGTGACAAGCCACAAGCCGTGACCATCACAGCTCTCTTTCTGTTCTTTATATTCTATTCATTCTACCCACCCTTAAGGCAGGTATCACTCACACCCAGGGTGGGGCACCCTTAATTAATCCTAGCATTGCACCAGGAATCAACCCCAGCATCACATCCTTAATCCCAGCATCACACACTCTAGATCCAGCCACCTTCAAAAAATCCCACCAATGAAGGCATGAGGCTTTGGGGAGACATCTAAATACAAGCCATAACAGGAAGCAATTAAAGTTCCCTGTCCAGCTTTCTCTTTCAGTAGTTAGGCAATAACTTTTACATGTGCTCTTTATCTGTGCTACAGTGATAGATTTATTCTCTAGAGAACTGAAACAGAGACTCAGTACTTGAAGACTCAGGAATAACTGTTATGATGATGCCTCTGATTTAAAATAGGAAATAACTGAAAGACTATACATTGACCTACAAGACCATCAGCTCCATCCCTCGTGTCGATTTGAATGGATTAAGAATCACCTAGCACATTAGTAAAGCACAGTGTTGGGTGTGTCTGTGGATGATTGACATGTAGGCCAGCCAACTAGGGGAAGAAGACCCACTCTAGATGTATGTAGCCACCAACCAATAGGCTTGTATTTTGGATGGAATAAAAAGGGAAAGAAGAAGGAAACATCCTTGTTTTGGAAGAGCTTGAGATCTTTGCATCAGTCTCCAGTTTCTTCAGCTTTCCAAGGCAGACCCACACCAGCAACTCTCCAGCAAGCTTCCAGGCCTTCAACTTTGGACTGGTGCTGCATCCTTGGTTCCTCTTTTTCTGTGTTTCCATCTTCCTGGGCTGAGTGCTCCTGGGTCATCCGGTTTTCAGCACACAGGCTGCAGCTGTGTGCTGAAAAGCTTTCCTGCCTCTGACTTTGCAGCCAGCTATTGTGGACTCTTGCACCTCTGGTCCTGTTATCTGCTTGTGCCCTAGTCAACCTCACCAGGTGACAAGTTTCTTTCACTTGCACAGATTCCAGTCAGCACGCTAGTACCTCACTCTTGAATACCAATGTATGGAGCCACTAGACCTGTGAGGAGAGCCTTCCTCCTGAAACAGACACAATGAAACAAACAGAAGGATGTACCTTGCAGCAAACACAACAAGTGTAAAGCTAATTAAGAACCTCAGTGGGGCCAGGGATTTAGCTCAGTGGTTCTGTCACCTGTCTTGCAAGCGCAAGGTCCTGAGTTTAATCCCCAGTACCAAAAAAAAAAAAAAAAGAACCTCAGCAAGTTGAGAAGAGATTACACCAATGAAATAAGAAAAAATAAACAATTTTAAAACAAGAAAAATATAAGAAAATATGCTGGCCAAAATTGCCTAATAAATCTGTTAGTCTTGTGGGGACCATATATGGAATGTCACTGTGTATTCCATTTGAATAGAAAGAGACTTGTTGATAAAAGCAAAAAGCAAAATTGTACTGTATATATTATTCCAGTTATTTTTACTGTCTTTTTTTTTTTTTTTTGGTACTGGGCATTGAACTTGGGACCTTGCGCTATCAAGGCAGGCGGCAGAACCACTGAGCTAAATCCCCGGACTCCAGTTACTTTTAAATCATGCTAAATAGATTAAATCTTAATAATGCAATAAAAGCTTAAAAATATACCAGTGACTAAGAAAAGAAGGAAAATTATATTAGGTACTACTATGATATTTTCAAGCATTACAGGTTTATGTGGCTTACCTTCCTCTGATAATCAGAAAGTAACTTAAAAGTATAAAGTAGTCATTTCACTAAGAAATCATTTTGAATCAAGTAAAACAGCAAAATAAGGCTAAGAAGACCTTTAGAATATAAGCTTCTGAATAGGACTGAATAGGACCATTTACCCATGAGTCTTGCTTCTGTCTATATATTCCTAGTTCACAGATAATTATTATAAGTTTGGTGCACTAATTTTCAAATTCAGAGGATATTAGCAGCAACCATCGAACAGAAACAGATCAGAATCCAAAGTATGAGGAAAATAACAACACTTTATAAAACAAGAAAGTAAGAAAAAGTTTTAAATTTTTCTTCCAAAATTATCAAAAATTTAAAAAATATTTCCAAAAAACTCAAATGTCTGCCAATGAGAAAATGAATAAATAAATTATGACACATCTACATGGTGCAGTACTATGCAACCATAGAAATACAGTAAAAATTCTTCTATGTATCAATATGGAATAATATTCTGGATGTATTATTCAGTTTTTAAAAGGTAAATTCTGAAATGGTGCATAATATTAGCAACTTTTGTGAAGGAAAAAAGCAGAATAATACAGAATTGCCTGTTATTTCAAAAAGAAACATAGAAGGATAAAATAGAAACTATAATAAAATGGTCATCTACAGGGAACTTAAGAGGAATCAGGTAGAAGGGGTAAAGATGGATGGAGGTGAGGCCAGGCATGATGGTACATGTCTGTAGCTCTAGCATTCTAGGAGGCTGAGGCAGGAGGCTAGTTTGAGCCTCGCCTGAGCAAGTTAGTGAGACCCTGTCTCAAAAATTTAAAAAACTTTTATTTTATTTTTTAAAGCAGTAAAATCTATACTTTTACTATAGATTTCAGTGCAGCCACCAGGCTTAATAGAGAAAGACAGTGAGGTGCTATTTCAAAGGAAAGATAAGATGATCCAGCTAGAATGTTGGAAGGAAGAAACAGAGCCCAAGGAAAGAAGAAAGTATAAAATTCTAAAATGTTTTTCTAAAAAAATATATACTTAGCTTTTTCCTAATTATCCCTAAGTAAAAAAATAATTTTTACCCAAACTGAGGGGCTTCAAGATTTCAAGTTATTTAAGTTGTTTAATTGCAGATCTGCTCACAGAATTTTCTGTAACAGAGCTGGTTATGTCTGATCATTCATACACGTGCTGTGAGCATGGTACCTAGAGCACCGAAGGCCAAATGGCAGTTCAAGCAGAATCTGGCTTAAACTCCTAGAAAAATGACACGATCTGCTGACTGGGCAAAAGCAAAAGTCATAGACCAGGACTCTTCTAAGTCAAGGAAATCAGTTCCACACTGCAAAATTTTCACCATTCCTCTCTGTGACTGGGGAATTGCTCTAGGGAAACGTAGATTTAAGTTATAATATGGAAATTTTTTCTGGCTTCTTAACCTGCTAGGCTGTACAAAATCCAGAAAGTTTAAGCAGCCCCTTTTAATTCTTCTTTCCCTCATACCAGTGGCAGTAAACCTATGGCACATGTGTTGTTTTTCTTTTAAGACAAAAGTTGTTAATGTATGAGTTGCTTGTTCTAAACTAAAACCTCATTATTCGGGTTGCATTGTAGGGTTGGCACCTTGTGATAAATAAGTGGGTTTTAGGTGGCAGTTTGGGCATTCATCTCTAAAAGGTTCACTGTCACTGCCTTAGGGGCTGAATTGTGTCCCTAAAAATTAATATATTTAGCAGAACACTGAGGAGCATACCTATAATCCCAGCACTAGGGAGGCTGAGGCAAGAGGATCATGAGCTCAAGGCCAGCCTCGACTGCACAGTGAGACTCTTAAAAAAAAAATTACATGTCATCCTCCTAACTCCAATATTTCAGAACATTTGGAAATAGAGCCTCTATCAGCCAATGCTCACTAGAGAAACAGATTTAATGCAAGATGTACAAATACATAAGAATTTACAAGAATGGCTTACGATGGTCACCCACAGAGTCAGGTGTGGAAGAGTGTGCCAGAGGGCCATCTACACGCTGCAGAGCTGAAGGGTCGAGTCAAAGGCCTAAGTCTGCAGTGCCCTGTGTGAGTCCATATCAGGAAGCTGAAGCTCTGTGCTGGCAGTTGAAGAATCTGCTCTGGAAGCCAGGAGACAACTTCCCAGGTGAAGGCGAAGAAGACTGAATCTCCTCTGAAGAAATAGAAGTGAGCCTTGCTTCTTCGTTTCCCTTTTATACCACTCAAGCGGCCAGGCCATCAGTTGCTGTCATTCACACCCAGTAAATCCCAGGAGACCTTTAATAAATCACCTCAGCCACACCCAGAACTATGCTGATCTAATTTAGTTGGGCTTTTCTCACTTACGTTGACACAACCCGTTACCTGTCACAGAGCCTTTAAACAGGCAACTGAATTAAAATGGCGTCACCAAAGTGGGCCCTAATCCAGTGAGATCAGTGTCCTTAGAAGAAGAGAGGATGCAGACGCAGACACGCACAGAGCGGAGACCAGGCAAAGACACAGGAAAAAGACAGGTATCTCTGAGCCCGGGAGAAAGATCTCAGAAGAAAACCAACTGTGACGATACCTTGATCTCAGACTTTCAGCTTCAATAACTGAGAAAATGAATTTCTACTGTTTAAACCACCCAGTGGTACTTGGCCCTGGAAATTCTAACAAACTGGTCTATTTTGATACCACAAAGTGGGTACTGTGATAACACATAACTAAAAATGTGGAAGTGGCCTTGGAACTGGGTAATGGATAACAGCTGGCGTTTTGAGGTCCATGTGGGGAAAAAGCCTACATAGCTTGGGAAAGATTATTATTAGAGATAGAGGTGTTAAAGATACTTCTGGTGAAGTCTCAGATAAGTCTGAGATAAGACTTCTGAAGAAGTCTCGGATAATGGAGAAGGCATTATTGGAAACTAGAGAAAAGTATTATAAGTGGCAAAGAACTTGACTAAATCATGTGCTAGTATTTTGTGGAAAGTAGCACTTGTAAACAATAAATTTGAATATTTAGCTGAGGAGATTTCTAAGCAAAGTGTTGATGGTGTGAACTGGTTTGTCCTTGCTGTTTATAGTAAGATTCAAGAAGAAAAAGATAAATTGAAGATGGAATTATGAGGCAAAAAGAAATCTGCAAAAAAATTAAAAATCCAAATTCTGGAGAGAACACTCAAGGTATGCTGAGAAACCACTTCCTAAAGAGAGTATGAGCCTGTGATTTCTAGTTCCATTCATTCCACTCAACAGAAACCAGGAATAAAGGTGAGGTTGGTTATACCAGCAGAAACATTGCCAGCTTCAAATGAAAAGGAGAGAAATGGGGCAAAAAGCAGGAAGGCTGTGAAACTTCTCGGTGTCCCAGAACAGGACAGCAGGTCTTTCTGGCTGTGAACAGAAAAGAAAACGACCCTGACATTGGTCCAGAGGTTGGCAGTGGTGCCATTGCCAAAACAGGCGCAGAACCAATGGACTGAGGTCACTGTCCTGGTGGTCCCAGAAGACAAACACCACTGTGAGCCAGGGGGAATGAGCACAGAGCCATAAAATCTAGTGGAATTTTCATAGCTAGATTTGGGACTTGCTGGATGCCGAGACCCACACAGCATAGGGTCCAAAGCTGGGGAGAGCGGTGGAAGATGAAGAAGAAACAAAGAAACCACGACTATTCTTGAAGTTTGGGACCAGGTGGAACCATAGCTTGTGGGGGGCTAATGGATGCCCGGAACACCATGCACTCTTTATCTTTAGTGGAAGGCTAACAGGAAGAGAAGGCTGGGCAAATAGTGCTATGTGGCCTACGTGGCCTAGGTGGATTTAGCGTGATTGTTTCATGATCGGAGCATGCGCAGGAAAGGAACAGGGAAGGATACAGTGTAACTGTCTCCTGGGGCTGTGCCTTCCAGGATCTACAGTATGAGTCTGTTTGACTGTCTAATCTATGGAGGAGAAAGGGAGTAGGAATTAGGTGAAGGGCTATCTTCAGGCTCGGCCCTCGGCAGCTGGAAACCAATCTTCCCCTTTTGAAATGAGTATATCATAAGTGTATGCTTGCCCAACCATTGTATTTTAGAAACCCATCATTTATCATCTGATTTCACAGGGTTACAGCTAGAGAGGAATTTCTTCTCAGGATGAATCATACACATCACTTCTCAGCCTTTTGGCTGAGCTCAAGTGTAGACGAAGCATACGTTTAGTCTCACCTATACCTCATTTACACACTATTTGGGTTAGATTTTAGACTTAGAGTTGGTCCTGGAATGGATTAAGACTTTGGGAGCTTCTAGAATGGGATGAATGCATTTTTTTTATGAGAAAAGGACATCAGTGAGGGGCAGTAGAGAACAGAAGGTTACAGATGGAATTATGTCCCTCAAAACTCATATGTTGAAGTCCTAACCCCAATATCTCAGAATGTGACTGGAAATAGGATCTTTAAACAGGTAATTAAGTTAAAATGATGCCTTAAAGGTGAGCTCTGAACCAGTATGTCTAGCGTCATAAGAAGAAGAGATAAGGGATACAGACAGAGAAAAGTTCATATGAGGACATGGGGAAAAGATGGGTATCTACAGGATACTATGAGAGACTTCAGCAGAAACCAACCCTGCTGACAACCTGACCTCAAACTTCTAGGATCCAGATTTGTTTGTGAGGACATAAATTTCTATTTTTAAGCCACCCACCCTGTGACCCTTTGCTTTGGTAGCCCTACACAAACTAATAACAAGCCCCATCTTTTTACAGTAGCTGTGAGAGAATAAAAGCAAAAGGAGTGACAGAAAAAGGCCATGAGGAGGAAGCACACCATGGAAAGAGGAGAATTTGAGTCTCTTCATCCCTCTTGGCAAAGCTACACCCCCTGTGGCTCAAAGTGGGTTTCCAAGAATTCCACTGTGTCCTTGATCCAAGTCTGAGTTCCAGTCTAAGAGAGCTGATATAAAGTTGAGATACTATGAGATTCTTCTAAAGGGTAGAGGATGCAGCCAGCAATTACACTGTTTATTGCCCTTTACAAACCAAGTAACATACAACCGTATGTTTCTGAGCAACACAGAACAGGAAACTGTTCTCTTTTTAGGTTAATTGTGTTTATTTCCTTTTTTTCAATTACAGAAGTAAAACGTTTTCATGATGGAAAATACAGAAGATATAAAATGTAAAGAAGAGTATGCCCTCTGTAATCCCCACCCTGACACCCTGTTTTCTGTTCTGATGTGTTTCGTTTCATTTTTCTATGCATGTTATGGTTTATATTTAGATGTTTCCCAAAGCCTTGTGTTCTCATGAGGAGGTGATTGGATCATGAGGTGTGATACTCATCACTGGTTAGTCCACTGGATGTGATGTTGGGAGGTGAAGCCTGGTGGGAAGAGGTGGGTCTCCATGGGTGTGACCTGGAAGGGTATATGCATCCTTTCTCCTCTTCTGATCCCTCGCTGCTCCTTAACTGCCATACCATGAACTATTTTTCCTCTGCCATGCTGCCCGACCTTGAAGCCAGTTGACTGTGGTCTGAAACCTCTACAAACTATGAGCCAAAATAAACTTCTCCTCCTTTAACTTGTGGGAATCAGGTATTTTGTCCTAGCAATGAGGAAGTAACTAAGACAATGCATGTTTAACCAATTAGAGCCAAACACATAATTTCGTATTATGCTCCTTTTGGCTTAACATATTGATAAAATTTTTTCTCATTTCAAAGTCCTTGAGGCAATGCACATGTGCAGAGCAGTCCCCTCTCACTGTTATTGTAGCCATGGGGAGACAGCCCCCTGGAGTAGCATGGGTGGCTGTAGTGATGACTGAGGCCCTGCAAACAGAGAGACAGCCTCTCTCTACTCAATTAGCTTAATTGAGGTTTAAATTAAACAGTCTCTAGTCCTCTCTATTTAATTCTCTTTTCTCATGACCTACTTTGCCTTCAAATGGTCACACTTCTTTAATGCTAATTCAATCTGCTTTTGACACCACCCTAATACAGGACTAGATTAAACTCTTCCTTTTAGCTCCCTCGGCCTCTGGAGAACTCAGGTCTATTTCTGCCCAGGCCCTATACTCATTGTCTTTGCCTTAGGAGGAAATAGTTTTTGAAAGGTCTCTCAGAAATTCCAAGAGACTTTCTTTTGCTTGCCTTTTTCTCCATTCACTTTATCTGTACAACTCCTTCAGGGTCACCGAGACCTGTATCAGCCTTCCTTCACACACACACACAGACACACACACACACACACACACACACACACATGCTATCACACTGCACCCAGTCCTTTCAGAGTTTCTCCCATCCCACTCCATTTCTTCATCCCTCTCCCTCTCCTTGTGTAGCACAGTGCCAGCCCTGTCCTAAGTGCTCTGTGGTGACTAAGTCAGCCAACCTGCACAGAAACCCCCGAGGAAGGTACTATTATCCACATTTTCAAAATAGAAATTCAGTATGGCTTCTCTGGTGTGAGAAACTCAAAGAGTCAATAAGGATCAAAATGTATAATAGATAAGGTGAGATAGGAAGCAAAGGTCCAAAGTGGGAGGGGTAGGGCAAAGGAAAGAAGGGAAAGGAAAAAATATGAGCAAAGGGAAAAACTGAAACAAAGGCTTTGTAAATAGGGAAGGGAGGAGGGGGTGAAGGGAGAGCAAGGGAAGGGGAGAAAATAAGAACCAAGAAACATCAAGTAAAGATGCAAATTCCCAATGGTGAATGTCAGCATATTGTATACCTAAAATGTACCAATGAACAATTTTAAAAATAGGAATTCAGAGAAGCAGAAGCAATGTCTTACTCAAGGCCACACAACTAGTAAGTGGGCAAACCCAAATTGAGACCCCAGCATTCCTGTTTCAGAGTATCTGTGCTTAATGGCTACATTTTAGGTTAATGGGTTAGTTTGGAAAATGATCTGCTATAAAAGCCAGCTTTGCCTGCTCTGCTTATCTCTCATCATATTGGGACTTTGCCACCAAGAAAGCCATCACCAGATGTGGCCCTTTGTCCTTGGACCAGAGCTGGGAGCCTAAATAAACCTCTCTGTAGCTTATCCACCTATGGTATTGTGTTAGTTATAAAAATGGACTGAGACACCCCCCTTCTTTCTACTCCTTGCACAAGTCTCAGGAAGAGAATCATTTTTACTTGCCTTTTTAGTACTTCTACTTTTACCCGAAAAATGCCATGTATAACATATTTAGCTTTCCTATTTACATGGGTCATATGACTGAATTACTTTAAAAATTACAAAGGTTTTTCACCCAGATGGTTATTTAAAAACAATGTTTGAGCTGGGGATTTAGCTCAGTGGTTCCAGCGCCTGCCACGCAAGCTCAAGGTCCCAAGTTTGATCCTGGTACCAAAAAACAAAAAAAACAACAACAATGTTTGATAGTGTGAGAGGTAGGAAAGGTATTTGGAAGCCTACAGAATGTTTCTCAACAAGCAATTTCCATTCTAATTCCTCTCTCTAGTTTTGGGTTGTTAAATATTGGGAAGAAAAGAATTTAGGAAGAAAATATAAAACTATAAATATTTTATCTAACATTATTTATGTTTATAGAAATGAAATTAATAGAAAACAGAATTCTCTGAACTGACAGTGCAGGGATTGTCAACCATGAGAAACTCATGGCTCAAAATGCCCATTTAACAGTGCTGATGTACATAGGGCCTCAGAGTGAAATCAGCCAACTGCTTTGAAAAGCTCAGATATTATTTTCATTATATAGATCATTATAAGAATATATTATTATAAGAACATCTTATAAATATTTTTATTTTGACAATTTTGTAAACTATATTTCAGATGGTTCCATCTAATTTTGTTTTGTGGGTGTTCCTTCTTGAAAGGAAAACTCTAAGGAAGCTCCTTTAACATTTTTTTCTCTATAATCATTCTCTAGTGTGATAAACATTAAGCATTTAGTCATTTTAAAGATTTATTTAAATAAATTTTAAGTACTACAGGATGTAGCTTAGGGGTAGAGCACTTATCTACCTACCATTCACAAGGCCCTGGCACTGCAAATAAATAAACTTTGAGCGTGAATTCATTTTATTTGCTTTTTAAATAACATAGAAATCTTCTGTTTAAGGCCCTCTTTTTGTTGCTATTCGTATACAGTGGAGGAAGGGTGGGAGGGAGAAAGGACGAGAAGGCAATCTCATCTCATCAAAAAAAAAATCCGCTTTTGGGATCATATCCAGAGTCGCAGGTCACTTTAAAACTCGGTCCACCACAGGATTTGCTGAGCTCTGGGATGCAGCCCTCCCTGAAGGAAGGAGAGAGGGCCGCTCAGCTGACCAGCTCTGTGGCTCATCCTTGACTCCTGCTCCCTCTGCTGGCTCCAAAGCTCAGTGACCTCCCGGACAAGGGCATCAGACCCTCGGAAGGCGCCAGACAGGTGCCCTCGTGGAACCTGAACCCCTGCGAGTGACAGGCTCCGCTACAACGCACGAAGCCAGTGACAGGGTCCACACTGTAATCAGCCCACACAAGTGCAAGGTAAGTCATCGTCGTGGAAGAAGGGATCAGAGGAAGGGGAGGAGTGGGAGAGAGGGTAATGAGGATGAAAAATCACCAAAATGTGTTGTATATATGTGCACCAATTTACCAAAATAAACCTCCGTATTATATACTACTAATATACACCAATAAAAAACAATAGCATCAGTATCATCATAATAAAATTAAAACTTCACCCAAACATGGACATTGAAAAAATCATAGCCACTCAAGTATCCTAGCCACTTAGTGGTCCTACTAACCTGAGACGAGACTTGTGTTGTAGAAATAGAAGCATGTTTTGAAGGGCATAACTAATTTATAATGCACACATAATTGTTGACATTTTGGTAGAATTACCTGAAAGGGTTTTTTTAAAGGTCTTGCTACTGACAGTAGTGATGCAGAGAGGCATAACGGCTCTCAGAAACATTATGCTGAGCAAAGCAAGTCAGACATGAAATAGTACATCTGTAAGCTTCCATTTACTCTAAAGTTCAGAACAGGCAAAACTGCTCCCTCTGATGGTGGCTGCCTGGGGCAAGAGGAGCTGTACATGAATACAAAAGACACCTTAGGGGGAAAAAAAGGTACTAGATCTTGATTAGGGTGCTGGTTACACAGACACATCCTGTCAAAATTCACAGCATTACACGTGTTAAATGGTACATTTTTATTTTTGAGTAAAATGTGCCTCAATAAAGTAAATTTTAGACAAAAAATTCTGTGCTAAATGGATGCACATTGAGGCCATACTCTTAAGTGAAATAAATAGCACATACATATTTACCGAATACTTTCTCTGGTGTGAGAAACTGAAAGTGTAAACGAGGACCAAAATGTATAATAGGTAATGTGAAATAGGAAGAAAAGGTCCAAAGGAAAAGGGGAAGTGGGAGGGGGCAGAGGAAAGAAAAAATATAAGAAAAGAAGGAAAAACCAGAAACAAAATGTTTGTAAATAGGGAGGGGTGGAGGGGTGGAAAGGAGAGAAGGGGAATGGGGAAAAAGCAAGAACCAAGATATATCATGTACAGGTACAAATTCCCAATGATGGATGTGATTATAACATACACCTAAAATGTACCATGAACTTAATGAGTAAAGAAAAAAGAAAAATCTATGCTAGTCAAGTCTAAATGCTAAACAGTTCCTTCAATCTGCATATACCTGGACTCATTTTTTAAAAGAAAAGAATTTTAATAAACAGCTATCTTCTCACTTTAGTATTTAGCCACAAGTTTTGATTTTCTGAAAAAGAGCAAAAGCCAAGATGCAAAAGGCAGGATGGGGGGGGGGGTCATTGTTTCCACATGTTCTCTCAGAAGAGAATTAAGCTCTAAAGACCATAGACTGACAGAGAGATAAAGTGCTTCATCAGCATGAGGCCTTACTAGGAAGGTCTTCCCGACACCCAGCTCATGTGTCTGGACAGCGCTGGTCCAGGTGTGTGGTGGATCCAGATGAGAGTGCTGAGTTCATCCTCAGTGCTCAGCCCCCCAGCCAGGGGTGCCTCTTCAGTTGGGTGCTCCACAGCTGGACAGTACTGACCAGCTCCTTCTGTCCTTCCCAAGCAATCAGAATCATTCTCTCTGGTGTAGCAGCTTACCCTGCATTTGTGAGCCAGTTCTAACCACATCTCTCCATAAGCTCTCCCCCATAATTATGCTGCCTGGCACCACGTGAGTGAATTAGGAGTTAAATTAAAGGAGTGTGAATTAGATGAGGAAAGAAGATTCCAGTTCTGGAATCTGGTTCAAACTAATCTGTGGAACAGTGGGTTAGATGGGATTTTTGCTGGTGTTCAGTGGGCCCTTATATCGGTGAGCTCTTATGTCCACAAATTCAGCTTCAAAAATTGAAAATATTAAGAAAAGAATTGCATCTGTATTGCATGTGTATACATTTTTTTCTTGCCTTTCATCCCTAAACAATGTAGGATAACTATTTACATAGCCCCTACATTATATTAATGTATTATTTTATATATTCTATATTAGCATTATATAAGTAATCTAGAGTTGATTTAAAGTGCACAGGAGGATGTGTCTAGGCTATATGCCAATACTACACTGTTTTATATAAGGGACTAGGGCATCCATGGATTTGGGTATCTTTAGGAGTCGTGTAATATCCTCCACAGATACTGGAGATGACATATCTCATGCCCAAGAGAGGGAGCCTTTATGTTTCAAAATTTATTTGAGTCCTACATCATTGGAAGCTTTAGATATGACATAACTTAGAGATCATCGAGTCGACTGAGTCATCTGAGAGCTGAAAATGCAGCAGAGTAAAGGAAGAGTGGCCTCACAAGCTGATAAATAAGCTAAGACAAAAAGCTAGCACTTACAGAACACTTACTAGACTTTAGGTTTTGTTATTAATTTTTTAGTTCATTTAATTATTAGTGGGGCACAATAGTGCTTCCCCCCCCATGTTACAGATGAGAAAACTGAGGCAGAAAGATGTTTAGCAGCTTGCCAAACAAAGAGACAAAGCCAGGAAGCAATCCAAGCTCTCTGTCCCCAAAGCCCATGCTTTTAGTAACCATGTGAGAGTGCCTCTCCACACTGCAGAAGAAGCAAAGGTAAAAATGCCGCTATGGTCTGCATATGATGCCTCCCCCCCATTCGTATGTTGAAATCTTGTCCCCCTGTGCCAGCAGCAGTGCAACAAGAGAGAAGCTACACCTGCAGCACCCACTCCCAGCCAACTCTGTGTTGTGGATTCCACACCCTGCCCTCAACAAACCACCAACTCCTAGCTGGCTCTGCATTTTGGTTCCTTTCAGCACAGGGTCACAGAGGCTCCAACAAAGAACTGACTGGATCCTGGACAAGGCCAGTGCCCTGGGAGAGAAGGTAAGCTCCCAAGAGTCTGCAGTCCCAGAGAGAAATAATAGGCCTGGCCAGCAGCACTAGCCCCTAGAAAAGCCCACAGCTATTGTCAACTGCAAAAACACCATGGGGCTTCACTGTGAGGGTGACTCCTTCACGGTGAGTTACAGTTAGAGTTAAAAAACACGGTGAGTTAGTTAGAGAAGAAACACCCATCACAGCACTTGCCATATTGCAGGACAGAGTTTAATCAGGCACCAGTAAGGGAAGGAATTGACTGTGTGGGACTGAGCCGCAGAACAACCTCAGTACAGCTTCGCTGAAGGGTTTTGAGCGTTACCCTACCGCAGCTCCTGGCTGTGCGGTAGCCACAGAAGATAGAAGTGGAGAGGGTGAGAGCTAGATATAGATTCCCTGAGTTCAAGCTCAGGTCAGGAAGGCCGCAGGGCCGCTCGCCCTGTGACGGGAGGCCAGGCACAGCAGGTGTGATTTGCAGGGGTACCTGGATCTGAAGCTAACGGCATTGAGAGCAGTGGTCTGCCTGAGCTCCCACCCTGCTGCCTGTGTCCAGTGCTTTCCTGTTTAACAGTGTGAACAAGGATGCACTTTGGCGTGGGTGGTCGGCACAATCTGGGGTATCCGGGGGAGGGACTTCTCCTCAGGGGACGCCCCTGAGGATCCCACAGGCTCTACAGCTGGACAGAGAGGACTGGGCTCGCTGGGCTCCAAGGCAGCAGGTCTTGAAAGGGAACCTCTCATTTGGAAAGACAGGTAGAAAGATTGGAGAGGGGCAATTTCTTTGTCCTTTGTTGGTTTTCTTGGTGTTTGGAATTGTTTTTTTAATTTTCACCCATTTTTCTTGTCTCTTTTCTTTCTTTTCTCTCTGTTAATGTTACCTTATTATTTGTTCTTTTTCCCTTCAGTTTTCTTTCTGTTTTCTCCTTTGTCTTGTTCTTTTTTATTACCTTTGTCTAGTACTATTAATTTCCTTTTATTCTTTCATAGGACCCTTTATTTCACTTTTCTCAATTCCTCATCTTCCATTGTTTAATTTTTTAACATTTTACATTATTTTCATGCTTCTATTCCCCATACCCTCTATCTTTACTAGTAAAACTATTAAGCTTTATGAATTTTTAGACAGTTAACTATACATTATTACCATTTAATACTGTTCCATTGTTAGCGGAGATAAAGTTGTTTCCATTTAGTAGATATTTACTACAGGTCAATATCTGGATTGTTTTAGAGTTTATACTGTAACCATAGACTTCTTTTCTATAGTTCAGGGTACTTCAATATCAGTTCTTAAGGTATCCATAAAGACAATATCCATATTGTCTTTGATGCTATTACTGCTGCTGATTTTATTACTGTAGCTAAGACAACATAATTGTTGCTATCAGCTGGTTTTCTCTGTATGCCAATATCTGGATTGCCTTGGTGTCATTAACAATACTGAAGCCCATTCCCAGAAAACTGGGTACTGAGCCAAATATGCTGTAGCATCCACTACACATCCAAATAAACAGAGGGGGAGAGATTCTGGAACAGAGGCAAAGGCCATGCCCAGAGCACATCACTGAGAAGTTGACGCTAATTAAACAGGTCTCCATATTAGGAACAAAGTCTTCCACTATAATCAACCCACAAACCTATGCACAGAAAACAAAGAAACAAAACATAGAAACTTGAGGGGAAAAGGCAACAAAATGCCTCCAAAAGTTCCCAACTCCCCCAAAGCAGACAGACGGGGCATTGAAGGGGAGGAAATCAAAAGCCATGCAGCTGAATTATTTGAAAATATAACAGAGAAGATTTTTTGAAAAAAAAGATCAAACATACCTTGGTGAGTTTAAAGAAGATTTAAATAAATAGTTAATGATCCTAACAAACAAAATGATCAGCAAGTTTATAGGAGGGATGGATAGAAAGCTAGCTGAGCTAAACAAAGTTACACAAAACATTAATGTCCAACATAGAAAAGAATTAGAGTCCGTGAAAAGGTTACAAACAGAAGTTCAGGAGATTAAAAATTATTGAAAGTATGGGCAGTGGAAGGACAGAGTGTCAGAACTAGAAGGTAGTACTGGTGTTGGGGATCAATTAATGAGAGACACCCTATACACAAAAAGAGAACATGAAAAATGGATAAAGAGCTACTAGATGATGCAAAAAAAGATTAAAATTAATTGAAATTAGTGAAAAATCAGAAGACAGAACAAACAGCATAAAAAAACTGTTTACAGAAATAGTAACAGAAAACTTTCCACATATGGGAAAAGAATTTAACATACAGATAAGTGAGGTATATAGAACCTCAAATAGCCACAATCAGAGAAGAACCTCTCCATGACCTATCACAGTCAAAATCCCATAAGCCCAACACAAAAACAGAATCTGAAAACTGTTAGAAGAAAGCAACAAATCCCTTATAAAGAAAACCCATTAGAATCACACCAGACTTCTCAACATAAACCTTAAAGGCTAATAGAGCTTGGACTCAAATGTTTCAAACCCTAAAAGAAAATGGCATCCAACCCCCCAGACTGATACATCCTGCAAAACCATCTTTCAAAATTGATAGAGAAATAAGATATTGTCACGATAAAGAGCGCCTTAATAAATTCATGACCACCAAACCAGCACTCCCAAAAATTCTCTTGTCCTAGAAAGAGACAAGAAGTGAATAATGCCAAAATGTCCCATAGAATTCATGCATCAGGTAGGGTAAGCAGTTACCCAGAAGAGAAAGAAAGGAAATGAACAACAGGAAAAAAATGTAATGATAGAAGTAAGTCAGTACCATTCAGTATCAATTCTCAATGTGAATAGTCTCAATTCTCCAATCAAAACACGCAGATTGGTAGAATGGCTCAAGGAACAAAATCCAGTGGTATGCAGCATACAAAAGAAACACATTTAACCTAAAAAAATTATAGACTAAAAATTAAAGGATGTAAAATAATATTTAATGCAAGAGAAACTCCAAAACAAGCAGGTATAGCTGAACTATTTTTAGACAAAGTAGACTTTAAGCCAAAAATGTTCAGAAAACACTACTAGACATAAAAGACCAGATAAACATGAATAAAATTATAGTAGGGAATCCCACTATCCCACTATCACAAATAGACCAACTAGACAAAAAAAAATCAACAAGGAAATATCAGTGTTGAATCAAACCTTCAAGCAAATGGGCTTAATAAATATCTACAGTGTTGCACCCAACAACGGAATATACATTCTACTCAGCAGCACATAAGACTTTCTCTAAAATAGAACACATAATAGCCCTTAAAGCATGTTTAAGTAAATGCAAAAGAATTAAAATATACTATGCATATGATCATATCACTGTGCAATGAAACTAGAACTCAGTGGCAAATTAAACCACAGAAATTATGCAAATGCATTGAAATTAAAACAATATACTCTTTTTTCCCTTAAATTCTATTATTGGTACATTTTAGGTATACAATACATTTACATTTATCATTGGGAACTCGTACCTTTACATGATGTATCTTTGCTCTTATTTTTTCCCCATTCCTCTGCCTTCCTTTACCCCCTCCACCCTTCCCTATTTACAAAGACTTTGTTTCCATTTTGTCCTTTTCTCATATTTTTCCCTTTCCCTTCTTTCCTTTCCCCTCCCCCTCCCACTTCCCCTACCCCTTTGGACCTTTTCTTCCTATTTGACATTATCAATTATTCATTTTAATCCTTATTTACACTTTCAGTTTCTCACACCAGAGAAACTATTTGGTATTTACACATTTGTCCTATTTATTTAATTTAAGAGTATGACCTCAGTGTGCTCCCATTTAGCTATAAATATCTTTAGTTTCTCATTCTTTATGGCTGAGTAATACTCCATTTTATTAAAAAAAATTCACATCTTTATCCAGTCTCCAGTTGATGGGCACTTGGGCTGTTTCCAATCTTTAGCTATTATAAACTGTGCTGCTATAAACATGGGTGTGGATATATCGCTGTGGTATGATTCTTTTAATTCTTTTGGGAAGATACCCTGGCAGAGGAATAGCTGGGTCAAATGGGACCTCTACTCCTAGTTCTTTGAGGTATCTCCATACTGATTTCCACAGTGTTTGCACCAGTCTACACTCCCACCAGCAGTGGAGCAGTGTTTCTCTTTCCCCACAGCCCGGCCAGCATTTGTTATTGGTTGATTTCTTAATAGCAGCCATTCTTTCTGGGGTGAGGTGGAATCTCAGTGTTGTTTTTATCTGCATCTCTCGAATGACCAGTGATGTTGAACATATTTTCATATGTTTATTTTCTGCTTTTACTTCTTTGGGGTGGGGGGGGGTATGAGGGATCGAACTCGGGTCCTTGTGCTTGTGCAGCAGGTGGCAAAACCACTGAGCTAAATCCCCAGCCCTGCTCCTTTTACTTCTTTGTCTGAGAAATGTCTGTTCATTTCAGATGTCCATTTTTTGGATTGGGTCTTTAAATTTTGGAGGTCTGGTTTTTTCAAGTTCTTTATATATTCTAGATAGTAGTCCTTTGTCTGAGGTACAGCTGCTAAAAAATTTTTCCCACATTGTAATTTTTCCCACATTGTAGGTTGTCTCTTTGCTCTCTTGGTGGTTTCTCTTGCAGTGCAGAAGCTTTTTAATAAGATGAGATCCCAGTTGTTGATTCTTTGCGCTAGTTCCTGTGCTACTGAGGATTTGTTTATAAAGTCTAAACAATAAACTCTTAAATAATCATTGGGTCACAGAAGAAATCAAGGAAGAAAACACACAAGTCCTAGAATTAAACAATACTGCCAGTAAAACATACCAGAACTTATGGGATGCACTGAAAACAATCCTAAGTGGGAAGTATAATAGCTGAGAATATCAACATCAAAAAAGCAGGCTAAGTCCTAATAAAAAATGTAATGATGCACTGCAAGGTCCTAGAAAAATAAGAATCCACATCCAAAGCTAGCACAAGAAAGGAAATTATAAAGATCAGAGCAGCAATCAATGAAATTGAGATTGAAAAAATAATCAATGAATCCAAGAGCTGGTTCTTTGAAAGAATAAACAAATTAAACAACCCCTTAGCCAATCTTACTAGAAGGAGAAAAGACCCAAATCAGAGTAATTAGAAATGAAAAAGATGGGGCCGGGGATTTAGCTCAGTGGTTCCGCTGCCTGGCTTGCAAGCGCAAGGTCCAGAGTTCAATCCCCAGTACCACTAAATAAATAAATAAATAAATAAATAAAATCAATCCAATGTAAATTAAAGGGCTGGGGATTTAGCTCAGTGGTTATGCCGCCTGTCTCGAAAGCACAGGGACCCGAGTTTGATCCCTGGCACTAAAAAAAAAAAAAGAAATGAAAAAGATGAAATCACAACAGACATCACTGATATCCAGAAGATTATTATTAACTACTTCACAAACCTGTACTTCAATAAATTGAAGAATTCAAAAGAAATGAGTAGATTCTTAGATACATATAAATTACCAAAACTGAATCAAGAAGATTTAAAAATACAGAATAACCCAATAATAGGCAAAGAAATCAAACAGTAATAAAAAATCTACCAACTAAGAAAAGCCCAAGTTCTTATGAATTCATTGCCAAATTCAGTAAGAACTTTAGAGATCTAATGCCAATACTCCTCACACTCTTTAATGAAATTGAAAGGAAAGGAGTACTTGCAAAGTCATTCCTGGAAACTAGCATTATCCTGATTCCAAAACCAGACAAGAATCCAACCAAAAAAAGAGAACTACAGGTAAACTTGTTTGATGTAATAGATGCAAAAATCCTCAGCAAAATACTGGCAAACAGAATCCAACAAATCATTAGAAGATGATACATCATGATCAAGTAGTCTGCCTTCCATGGATGTGAGGATGGTTCAATATATGGAAATCAATAAATGTAATATATTTCATAGACAAAAACAAGAACAAAAGATCACATGATCATCTTGATAAATGCAGGAAAAGCCTTTGACAAAAATCTAACATCCATTCATGTTTTAAAAAATAAACCCTCAGGCCAGGGATTTAGCTCAGTGGTTTCACCACTGGGACCAAAAAATAAAATTAAATAAATTAAATAAATAAATCCTGAAGAAAATAGTAATAGAAGGACCTTATCTCAAATCTGATAAAACCATTTATGACAAACCTACTGCCAACATATTATTAAACAGGGAAAGACTGAAAGCTTTCTCTCCAAAATCAGGAACAGGACAAGGATGTCCACTGTCACTACTCCTGTTCAACACATTCTTTGAAACATTATCCAGAATGGTCAGGGAAGAGAAAAAGTAAAATGTATAAGTATAGGGGAAAAAAAGTCAAAACTCAGTCTTGAAGTTATATTACAAAACTACAGTGATTAAAACTGCATGGTGAGCCAGGGATATAGCTCAGTGGCACCTTGCCTGCCTTGCAAGTGCAAGGTCCTGAGTTTGATGCTGGCCATACTCTCTGGAGTAAGGTGAAATCTCAGTGTTGGTTTTTTGTTTTTTGGTTTTTCGTTTTTGGGATTTTTTTTGGTACTGGGGATCAAACTCGGGTCCTTGTGCTTGCAAGGCAAGCGATGGAACCACTGAGCTAAATCCCTGGCCCCAGTGTTGTTTTAATTTAGATTTTTTAATGGCCAATGATGCTGAGCATTTCTTAGGTATTTATTGGCCATTTGATATTAAGTGAAATAATTCAGACACACAAGCTTAAATATCCCATGGTTTCTTTGATATGAGAAACCCAAATTATCAAGGGCAAATAAAAGATAATAGGAAACATGGAAATAGATCTTTCTCAAATAGAAAGGGGATCAATGGGCCGGGGATTTAGCTCAGTGGTTTTGCTGCCTGCTGTGCAAACACAAGGACCCGAGTTCGAGCCCCAGTACCAAAAAAAAAAAAAAAGAAAAAAGAAAGGGGATCAAGAAACGGAGGGTGGAAGAGACAGGAGCTGGAAAGGGGTGAAAAAAGAAATTAAGATACTCTATGTATATGTACCAACTCCACACAAGGAATGTAAACATTATGTACTGCAAGATGTACTGATAAAAATAATTTAAAATGCTTCTCCACACAAAAGAAACAGCTAACAAAACAACCTACAAAATGGGGAAAAAATATTCCAGCTATTCCTTTGACAGAGGACTAACATCTAGAATATAAAAGAACTCAAAAAATTAAACCCCCCAAATAAAAGACCCAATCAAAAAATGGGCAACTGAAATGAACAGACACTTCTAAGAAGTACTAATGGCCAATAAATATTTTTTTAAAATTCAACACCACTAGCCATTACAGAAATGCAAATCAAAACAACACTGAGATTCCATCTTTCCCAGAAAGAATTGTTATCAACAAGGAATCAAATAACAAAAACTGCTAACTAGGCTGCTGGGACAAAAAGAACCTCTCTACATTTATGGTGGGAATGTAAACTAGTACATGAAAATCAGTATGAAGATTCCTCACAAAACTAAAAACAGAGAGTGCATTTGATCCAGCTATTCCCCTACAAAATATCCTCCCAAAAGATTTAAAAGACATCGTATTCAGTGATACATGCAAACCCATGTTCATAGCCTCACAATTTGTAATAGCTAAATCTTAGAAGATGCTTGTATGTCCGTCAATAGATGAATGGATAAAGATAATAGGTGGTATTTATACACACTGGAGTATTACTCTGCCATAAAGAGGATAAACTTGAGTATTTGTAGGAAAATGCATGCACCTTGAGACCATAATATTAAGTGAAATAAATGAGACACATAGGCTTAAATATCATATGATTTCTCTTATTTAAAAACCCAAACTATAAAGAAAAGCAAAATAGAAGACAGATAATAGGAAATAGGGAAATCCTCTCAAGTGGAAAGGGGATCAAGAAATGAGGGAGGGGTGATGGAGGGAAGGGAAAGGGGATAAAAAGAAGAGAATTGGAATCTGTCATGTGCATAGACCAACTACCCACAATGGAGGTAACCAGTCTGTAGTGCAAATGTACTAATTAAAAATAAAAACTGAAGCAAAAAAAACAAATAAATCCTATCACCCAAAGTGATTTCATGAGGAGATAGGTCCTTGCAGAGGAGACTCGGTTGTGAGGATGGAGCCTTCATGAATGGAATCAGTGTCCAATAGACACACCCTATCTCCTGCCACCATGTGAGGACACAGCAAGAAGGCAGCATCACCAGGCTTTATCTTGGACTGGGCAGCCTCCAGAACTATAAGAAGTAAATACCTCTTCTTGATCAGCTTCCCAGTATATGATGGTATTTTGTTTAACAAATAGCAGCCCAGCAGACTGAGCAGCCCTAATGGTGATGACAAATACATTAAAACCCCACTATTCAAAGTGTGTCTGTGGATCAGCTGTATCAGGACCAATGGGGAGCTTATTAAGCACTTGAAGCCTCAGGCTCCACATAGATCTATTGGATTATAATTGACATTTCAGAAAGATCTTCAGGTCGTCTGTTAAAAGGATGGAAAAGTAATGTCCTAAACAACGAAGCCTTAAGTTTCTCTTGTTTTGTGTTGCATTGTTTTGTTTTTCCTTTGGTTTTAATCCAGACTCCTCTGAGAATCTGATGAAAGTCATGGACCCTGAGCATAAAATGTGCACAGGATTTTGAAGAATTCATAGATTGCTGTTTACAAAATCCTGAGGTAGAAAATTTAAACGTGTTGACAACTGGCCCTTTATGCCTCTCTTGCATTATTACATTTAATCTTTATAAACTCAGGATTGATAAAATAGGAACTTGGGAAGGCTAAGTAAGGTGACGTAGAAATAGTTAAGAAGTGGTGACACCAGAGCCAAACCTAGACATTCAGTCATCAGAGTCCAGCTGTAACACCGAGCCACTGAGGGGGATGTCCCAGCCATAGAGATTCCAAAGCATTTTCAGACAGAACTTTCCCTCTCTGACCATATCATCCCCTGCACCTAAGGCATAGTTGTTACTGAAGTGGTCCAGATGGCTCCTAGCAGTCCATGGGATGGTGGAGGTCCTGACCATATCCCTTCCATGTCTTGCCAACACATTTCCAACCTGCAGAGACTCAAGTGACATGTCAATCCATAACTCCTGCCTGTGTCACTAACCACTTGCCTATCATGGTGGGCAAGATTTCATTTCATGGGCCAACTGGTGGATTGGTAGTGGCTGCTTGGTGTTCAATACTGACCAGGAGCCAGGGGAGGTCATGACTGATAAATAATCCACACACACACACCCCCAGTGGCACAAGTAGTAGGAAAGTCTCCTTTGCCTCATGATACATGGAATCATTGCTTAATCCCTTCAGATTTTTATTCCTTTATCTCACATGCGTGAGCTAAATATGAATTCTGCACACGGCGCAGAAGCATTCTTATCCACCCTATAGGAATGACAAATGTAAAATATCTGATGAATAGAGAATTGTAAAAAAGCATATATATTTTAAACATTTACTTTTCAATCAAAACATTTAAATACATATGTATAAACCAATTTTAGATTTTATTTTTGGTTTCTGTTACTAACAGCAAAAGTAATTGTATCAAATCCAATAAAGGTAAGTCTAAGTCCTGTTGCTTTTAGGTCTCTTCTTTTGAAGCTCCCCAGGATTTTTTTTTCATACTGCATTCAAAATGCACTATCTTTTAAAGACCCTTCCAAAGTAATCTGGTAGCAGTATCTTTACAGACTTTTTTTTCAGTTTACATTGGCTTCTCCACACTTAGTTAAAAAGCAAAGTTTTCATGGAAAATTCATTCTTAATTATTCTAAGCATTTGACTTTTCAAGAAACAATTCTCCCCCCTCCCTTAATAAAGTTACCATACCACACAAAACTTAATGAAATTATACAATTCCAGGAACAAGTACAATTAGTACAAAGAAATTTGGAGAGAAACAAAACTAATTTTCTGATAGTGTGTTACTCAACCAGGTGCAAAAGGCATAAATCAGTAAGTCTCACAGAGCACTGGAAAGCATTCAGCACTGGTGAATCAAAGAAATAACTGTCGGTTAGGAGAGTTTCTGTACCACACCAAGCCCTGTCCGGTGGCACTGGCTTGACTGGGATTCTGTGTTAACCAGAATATTTACATATAATACCTATAATGATATTCTCAAAGCGTTAAAGGAATGTGACTGAATTATAAAAGGAAGGGGAACAAAAGATTAAAGTATGTCCTGAGAATCCCTTTTGATATTATTAATATTTTTGTCTTTTTATCTTTTCATATCATTTTTGGTTTATGTTATGATGTACTTTAATAACCTGTAATACAGTTTTTTTTAAAAGACATTTATTAAGCATCATGACCAGGCTATTACATTTAGCAAACAACAGAATAAATGAGGAAAAAAGTCTACATGGAAACCCTTTGTTGGAACACTTTATGCTTTCCACAGAAGAGAAACTAAAACAATCTCTTATCCAATTAGTCACGAATACCATCCTGGAGCTTTTGTTCCCCCACGTATGTCAGTATTGTCTAATACATATGTTCTTTGTAGCAGCTGATCCTGCCACCACTGTGGTTAGCTGAGTGCACAAATATGTTGCGTCATAACCTATAGCTTCCCTGTCATTTCTCTGCCTCTCTTTTCCTGCCAAGCTTTGTTTCCTGGCAGAAATTAAAACTTCTGCCATTGCTGTAGCTACTGTTGCTACTGCTGGAGCTGCATTAGCCATCTGACTTCATGATTTGGCAAAGTATTGGCCTCCACCACCATAGGAGCCAGAGCTTCTGCCTCCAAACTTTCCTCCCTCTGTGGGCCCAAAATTTGAAAATTGATGGTTGTAAATGCCAAAATCACTGTAGCTTCTACCACCTCCAAAATTGCTTCCATTATTACCAACTCCATGTCATCAACCTTGCTGCCAACCATTTCCACCACAGTCATGGCTGCTACCAAAGTCACTTTCACTACTCCTCCACAACCATAACTGGCTTTCTCCTTGTGGACATTGCCAAGGGATCATCATTAAAGTCTCTCTTCCCATTGCCATCATATATCTAAATTAGTCTTTTTAAGAGCCTGATCAGCCCTTTCATCAGAGGGCTGAGCTTTGAAACAACTGATGAGAATCTGGGAAGCCATTTGAACAGTGAGGAACACTCACAGACCATGTGGTGAGCAAAGATCCAAACACCAAGTGCTTCAGGGGCTTTGAGTTTATCCCACATGATGCTTTGCAGGTGGTGGATGCAGCCAATGATTGCAAGGCCACGCAAGGTGGGTGGAAGAATTGTGGAATTTGAGAGAACTGTCTCCAAAAAGATTGTCAAAGACAGACCATGTGCCTGCTGAACTGTAAGGATTTGTATGGTGTCAGTAAGGAAGACACTGAAGAACATTACCTTCGAGATTATTTTGAATAGTACGGAAATTGAAGTGATTGAAATCATGGCTGACTGAGGCATTGAGAAGTACCATTTTGTGAACAGCCACAATGGTGAACCGAGGAAAGCAGAGATGGTTACTATGGCATCTAGCCAAAGAGGTCAGAGTGATTCTGAAAATTCTGGTGGTAGTCCTGGAGGTTTTGGTGGTAATAAAGCTTTAATTATTTCTAAGACAAGGACAGATTTTAAGTATAATTATAAGTTAAATGTATTACCTCTATTGTGATGCTACAATTTTATTGAATTTAATACCCTGAAGCAAAAATTGCTTTTGGCTGATAGTAACAAAAGCCAAAAATAATAGTGGTTGAGACAAGATAGACTTTTTTTCTTTTTACAAAATGAGCAATGTGGGGCTACAATGACAGTTCTATGGTCATGAAAGACAAAGTCTCTTTCTTTCTACTCCGATGATCTTACTCTGTGAGTTCCATCCTCAAGTTGGCCTCACAGTCTTAACATAGCTGCTGAAATTCCAATTATCACATTAGCATTCTAGGCACAATAAAAAGAAATGAAGGGTATAAATGCTGTGCTTCCCAGTCACCCCTTTAGAAAATTTAGCCCCACCTGTGACCTCTAAATACTTGTCATTAGATCCCTTTTCTGCAAGAAAACCTAAAACTGTCATTTTATTGGTAGGCTCTAGATTCAACAATTTTGAGTTCTGTTGCTGAAAAGAAAAGAATCAAAGCATTTCTAGTGAAATATAATCTTAGCAGGATATTCTAAAAAAAATAAGTATCTGATATATACTTAATTTTTGACTGGTCAAGATCACAGGAAATTTGCTATACATTGTTTTGCATCTGGTGATCTCTTCCTGTGGAAAAGCACTCTTCAGTTATTGCAACTATGTTTTAAGCCCTATGTGGAACATTTGTTTTATTCACTTTTTTCATTTCTACACACACACACACACACACACACACACACTACAAGGACATTAGTCTTGGGTGCTATTTCAAGCACACAACGACATTGCCACCATGAGCAGAATTCCACTTCTACAAAGCAGATACTAAAAAGAAGATACAAAGCACACCCAAATCTGTAGTTGTGAGCTTTTAGAGATCCCGAAACTTATCAAGTATCACCAGTCAATCACATCCAACAGCAAGGAATTAACTAGGTAGGCAATAAAAGTAGCTGACTGACTTCCTAGAGTAGCTTGCATCCACTCTCTTTTTTCCATGCTTCGAGGAAGCCAATATTTTTTACTAGGATCCAATGAGGTCTCTCTTCTCTGACATTTACTACAGTATATTTTAAAGGCACTTGGAAATGCAATTCACCAAACATTTGATAAGTCCTGACTTTGTTAGGAGATGAACATACCCTCAAGGTTTTCACACCTAGTAAAACATATGAGAGACTGTGAAGGAAGTTCCCATGCTTCCTCATTCTACAAAAACACATGAATAAAGCTCCAGACCACAAGGCTTAGTCCTTACTAATCATCATAGGAGAGGCACTGGCTTGCCTTGCCCTCTCTTTATGGGCATCAATGTCCTATTAACCAATTACATCCAAGAACAATCCTTTATGCTATGTTTAATCTGTTTCTCCACTGTCTTAATTTCTAATGCTTCCCTCAGTAGTCAACAGCCTGGCATTGCTCAGTAGGACCAGTTGAGATTATATTAGCTCTCCTGGGGGACCATAGCAATGGTTACTACCAGCCAATAAGCAGCCACTGTCAACATTTTGCACCATGGCTCAAGCTCCTAGATGTATAGCCTGATGGACAAAAAGCTAATTGACCCCCCAGTTGACCTATCGACACTCCTGTAGAAGAATCATCTCAGCATTAGGTCATGTGTTTCTACCTCTCCAGTTCTACCCCCTCCAGTCTAAACTTTCAGCAGTGACAAATTTTCTCTCTCCCACATTTTTGGTTCCATCTTCCTAATATGTATACAGATTGCCTGAGGTCACAGACACATGATTCCCAATGAACATACTAATAGTTCAAGAAGTTGGAGTAACTTATGTACACAAATAAATTAAAATGTAGTATAAATTAATGTAATGACAGACATGTACAGGCAAGATATTACAATAATTTTTCCTGTTGTACATAAGTAATTTATTTTCTCATCTAAAATACACTTTCCTATACAGTAACCTCTTTGAACTTCTCGAGTGCTGTGGGATACTCAGAAATTTGGCAGGTAGTATTATCCTTTTAAACACCACAGAAAAGAATCAGAAATGTTAAATAAGTTTCTCAAAATCTCTCAAACAGTACAATAGAACTTCAACTCAAATCCAAATCTTCCGCCCAAATCACCTATTCTGCTATATCATCTGCTTGTAGGCCTGCTCATAACAGTCACCTTACTGTGGGGCAGGCTTCACTAAGAAAAAACATCTCTATCTTTTTCAGTATCAGAGCTCACCACATGTCTCTACTAGTCCTTTTTAACTTGCTAACCTGAATTATTCCTTTTATATTTTTATTGCTTTGCCCATTGAGAGGTGAAGTCATTCCCTTTCTCTTGAATTTTAGGTGGCTTTGGTGACTTGTTTACCAATATAACACTGTAGAAGTAAGGTTCTGTTTTACTATTTATAAGGCCAGATCATAAGAAGTCTTTCAGCCTCTGTTCAGGTCTCTTAGAACTCACTCCTAGAAGTCTGCTGCTGTGCTATGTTGAAACCCAAGCAACCGAATGGGAAGACCCACTAGGAGAGGCACCAAAGCCCTAGGAGGCAGCTCTGGCTAAGCTCCCAGCCAAAAGCCAATGCCAAAATTCTACTATGTGAGTGAGCCATCTTAGCAGTGCATCATTTACTTCCAGTAAGGGCACATAAGTTGCTTCCCCTCAGATTTGTGGATCCATGGCATAAATATATGATTGCTAGTATTCCAAGTTACCAACTTAGGATATAGTTTGTTTTATAGCAGATAACTAGAATCCACCTTTCTAAGACCTCATGTCCAAAACCAACACCAAAATGAAATGAAGTGTATGCTATCTTCCATAACCATGAAAAAGACTTATTTTGGCTCACAGTTTCAGAGACTTCAGTGCATGGTCACTTAGCCTCATTGCCTTTGGACTTGTGGCAGGGAATACATGGTGGAGGAGGTCTGTTCACCTAATAGTGACCAGGAGGTGAGGGCTGGATTCCCAATGTCCCCTTCAAGGGTATAGGCCCAGTGATCAAAGTTTCTTCCATAGGCCTGGGATCCTAAAGACTTCACTACTCAGCAATAGTGCCACAGGCTGTTGACCAAAGTTTCAACAACACAGAGTCTTTGGTGGATATTTCATATCCAAACTATAGCAGGCGGTACACTCATACATCAAGCTGGTTATGCACTGTGAATATTTGCATCTTTATTTCACTTAGATATTGTGTTTTACATAACAAAAAGGAAATGAAGAGAATACCTTGTGATTTATAAAAGAAAAAAATTCAGAGGCAATTAGACAAATTGTTTTAAAATGCCTTCAACCCTAAATAATAAAAATCTTATTATAAATATGTTAGTATTTGGCTCAAAACTCTGTGAAAAGAATTAGGCCCTCAAGCTTTTACAGTTCCTTGAAGACTTTCTAAATAAAGGAAAGTAAAACTGAAATTCATGTCAGTTTGTTAATGGGATCACTAAAAAACTATAAGTTAATTAACTAATTAACAACTTAATTAACTCAACACTTAATTTACTTACTTGAGTTCACTTAAATTCCCTCAGTGTGATTTAATGAACTGTTGGTGTAATTCCTGACTAACCATGTAAATTGTGTGATGTATATCTCCCCAACGGAAAAGATATTTCTTGAAATTAAATAATTTAGGGTAGAAATCTAACCCTAGCAGTCAGTTTTCATTTTTTCTCCAATAGGGAATATCTCTAAACTTCTGGCCTGTAGCAGTTTTCCCGTACAACCATTCTTCTTTTTTAAAAAATCACATTTGGGTTTGTTGGTTCGTTTAAATGCATCAAAACTGAGAATCACAAATCAGCAAGCCAATGTGAGCAAAACTGATCATAATGCATTAATAGCTAATGATCCTACATCATTGAAGAATGGATCCTGAAATAAACAATTGAAAAGGACAGGTGAAAACTTGCTGTGAAATATTTCCTTATTCCATAGATTCATTTATTTAATTAGCGTGGTGACAGAGCAGCGGGGAAATCCACACTGCTCAGATGTGGCCCAGGAGGTCTGTCTCCCTATGAACTCTGTGTTCCAGTGGGAACTGAGATACGTACAGAAGTTGAAGGCTTAGACACGTTCATAGCATTTTGAAACAATTCTGTGTTTAGTGACTACAACAGATATTTGATATTTGAGCTTGTATTTTGTAAGTCTGTTATTTTATATTATTTTTCTAATATATGTTATTGTGTTTTATGTACAACTCAATTTGGAACAGATTGCAGTTTTTGTAAACCTGCTTCTTCTTCACAGATAGTTTGGGAAGCACTGCTTCACTGCACTAAGTATGGTACAAATAAAAACATGGATAAGAAATGGTACTTGCTAGGGCCGGGGATTTAGCTTAGTGGTTCCACTGCCTGCCTCGCAAGCGCAGGGACCAGGTTCAATCTCCAGTACCAAAGAAAAAGAAAGAAAGAAAGAAAGAAAGAAAGAAAGAAAGAAAGAAAGAAAGAAAGAAAGAAAGAAAGAAAGAAAGAAAGAAATGGTACTTGCTTTCATAATGCTTGCATATTAATAATTAAAGTTGGTTGTGATTGCTGCATAATTGAAGCATAAGCAGCATATTCTAGATGTTTAGGGGAACGAGGTGATTCCAAGTAGGAGAGGTAAGAGAAGGCTTTGTGGAGAAAACAATGATTGAGAGAGTCCTTGCTTAATGAAGGGGTAGACTCTGGGGTAGAGGAGTATATGCATTTCCTGCATCGTTAACCAAGTGAGTAAAGTCAGGAAATAAAAGCAGCTCTGCATTAGGAAAAGCATGTAACTAACTTCATTTGGTGAGAGCAGAGACCTAACATGATCAGTCTAGAAAGCTTAGCCCAAGGCCCTATTCATAGAAGGCCTTTGGAACGTGATGCTGAAGGACTTGCATGTAAATGAGCAGAGCTCTGAGATGCCACAGAAAATCTCTAAGCGGAGAAGTGGTGTTCTCAAAGTTGTGCTTCTGGTTGATGAATTCAGTGAGAGAAAGACTGGGGATGAAATGAGGGAGGACATCCTAGACTCTTCATATATGACATGACACCTCCAAGTCATCTTGAGAGCATAGGGTTGAGATTTTAATAGGTACAATTTTAACTTTTCCAAATTAGTGAAAACACAACAGTGATCTACCCCACAAAGTACTCAAGAAAGTGATGAGTTGCTAACATTCATGAAGTATCCGTGTGCATTTTAGGTCCAATGTCACATGTATTACTCAAAAACAAACCTATAGTTTAGATTCTATTATATCCCCATTTAAAGTAAGACACCTTTGAGGCTATGGAAAATAAGAACTGTGCCCAACGTCACCACTAACTAATGAGAGCCTGAAATTGAACCAAGCCAGTCTGATGCTGACATTCATTTCAGCATTATTGGAAGAACCCAAAAAGTAAACAGTCGAACTTGCTAGGTTTTCCCTGCATGGAGGAGGATATAATACAGATCATTAAAATCCATATGAGCCCATCTATCTCAACATTATGAAGCCCATTCTTTATGACTGAGAACTTTTTTCTTTCTTTCATCTGAAAGATGAGATTAATGTGGACTAATGTGAACATTTTTCTTTAATAAAGAGCTGAGAATATTTTTCTATCTGTGAACTCTTGAAAATCCTTGATATTTTGCTTTGACTTCTACACAGAAGAGCAGCACAAACTGATAAAACAAACATGGATTTTGTAAATACAATAAAGTAAATATAGCAAGATATGTGTGGTGGTGCATAACTATGATTCCAGCACTCTAGGAGGCTGAAGCAGGAGGATCAAAACTTCAGCCTCACCTGAGAAACTTAATGATTTGCCAAGAACTTGTTTCCAGATAAAAAAATTAAAAATAGGCTGAGGTAGGTCCTACTCAGCCATATAGAAGGGTAAACTTGAGACCATACTCTAAAATAAACCTTGAGACCATATTCTAAAATAAATCAGACACACATGTGTAAATACTGCATTGTTTCTCTGGTGTGAGAAACCGAAAATGTAAATAAAGACCAAAATGTATAACAGATATTGAGGAATGGGGAAAAAAATGTTCAAATGGGAAGGGAAATTGGAAGGGGGAGGAAAGGAAGGGAAAAGAAGGAAAAAATGGAAACTAAGCTTTTGTAAATAAGGAGGGGAAGAGGGGTTGAAGGTTGGGGAAGAGAATGGGGAAAAAAAGAAGATCAAGATATATCAGG
>NW_004624811.1:4506712-4511834 GCF_000247695.1 Heterocephalus glaber
GTTCTCGCGCTCCATTTTCTGTAACTCTTTGGAGGTACAATTCGTTTTGAAAAGAGAAAACATTGGAACATAGAACTGATTAAAAGCAAGACCAGCATCTAACATAGCCACCATGCTTTACCCTTGAAAGGGCGCTTTGTCACCCCAGGTACAGAAGTAGGCTCGCCAAGCTTTGCCGGATGTACGCACTCCATCCCTCACTCTCCGAACCTCCCAGTAACAAGCTCACTCCTCACAATCACACCACAAGGCCACAACAGGGTTCTCGCCTTTGTAGAGGAAATTGAGGCTCAAGAAGAAGCGTTCAAACCAACCAGTAGGTGGCGACGCTGGAGCTCAAATCTCCTAACCTAAATTCAAGGCCAGTGTGTTTTCTTCTCTAAGAAATAAATTCTCTCAGGCTCACCCTTCAGGTTTCTGGCCTTCGCCCGCGGGCGGTGGGAGAAACTCCGGAAAGGCAAATCAAGCCTCGGAGCACAAATCCAAGCAGGGCGGGACCCACACGGGTGTTCCGACTCCGGCCAGGCCGCGGGAAGGAGCTGAGCGTTTGGAAGCGTTGGGGGAGGGATGCAGCACTCCTGGCTGAGAGGTCGGGCTGTGAAGTTGAAGGCGACAGATTCCTAGGACCCCGTGAGTGAAGGAAGGGCAGCACGACCGCCCTGCCACGGCCCTCGTGGGACAGGTCTTGAGGGCACGGCGCGAAGAGCCCAGGCCTCCGACCCCTCTCCACTGTCCTCACCACAACTTCAACCCCTAGCGCGCATTAAAGCGCCCCGGGCTTTCGAAGGCGCGGGTTTGACGCCTGCTGATTTCCTGGGAAGAAAATGAAGCCCAAAGAGAGAAAACGATGCCTGTAGGGTCATCCCGCTGGTGGTGCCTTGGGAGGGGGCTGGAAACCAAGTGATCCCTCCCGGGTCGGTGAGGCAGGTCTCTCCCTCCTTCGGGTCCACTCTGGGGCCACGCGGCTGGGGAACGCAAGTGCCCAGGAGTCAGGGGAAGGCTAGGTGAGAGGCAGGGCTGGGTGACTGTGAAGGCTCCCGGGAGCCCTAAACGTAACCTTGACGGACTTCCACACGTGGGGGGCAGTGAGTGAAGGGAGAACCCACTGAAATCGAGATGTACCCGGGAGCTTTTGTCTTCTTCCTAGTCCTGCCCTGTCTCAGGCCCCTGGCTGTAACCTGCCCCCCTCCCCCGCCCCCTCCCCCGCCCCCTCCCCCTCCTCCTCCTCTTCCTCTTCCTCTTCAGGCTGGCCACAGCTGTCCGCAGAAGCCCTGGGAGGGTCTGGCCTAGATTCAGGCAAAAGAGCGTGTTGGACCGCACAGGGGCTTAGGGGTACGCAGGAGAGAGAATGAATAGCCGCGCCGAAAGTTCCATATCTTTTTCTTGCGAATTTGTACTCCCCTCCATAGAGCCGATTAAATGCATTAAACCTTTCGTGGAACTCTTCTTCCTAGCCCAGCGTCGCCAACAATTACCTAAGGGTAAACCCAACTGCGCCTGAGATAATGACACTAAGCACCCCCTCGCCACCCCCCCCAGCAATGATTTGCCTGCCAGCGTCCTCAGTGCCAGCCAATATTTGGATAGTGTAGTAGTTGTTTAAAAAGAAAGTTACACACAGAAACTTAAAACCGACTGGTTCGTGCCGAAGTGGTTACATGATCTGTTTTTCTTGAACCGGGGTCCGCAGGCAGCTGGAGCGCGCACGTTCTGGTGCTCCTACGCGCCTGCAAAACTTGCCTGAATTAAATCAACCTCTGGGGAAAGAGGAGGAAGAGTTCGCCTACAGGGCGACTGGAGCTCTTATTACTGCCTTGTCCAACTCAGAGCTAACCTCGAGGGCTGCGTCCCTAGGCACCCATCCCGAGAGGTGGCGGCCGGCCCGCAGGCTGCAACTACTGTATCTTACTCTGCGAGCGTCTGGCTCATAGCTTCAGGGTTCAAGGTTCACGTGACGTGCATGCGTAAGTGTTGTCCAAGGCGCCCTCCAAGGGTCCTTCCCGCGCTCGGGCCCTAAACGCCCGACATCCCACTTGCCCAAGAAGAATAGTCCTCAAGCTTCTTGCTGCTCGGAAAAAAAAGAGGCACTGACTTTACAGGACCCCGAGGAAGAGATGCTGTCGGCAAACATCCACAAAAGATCCCTTTGCCCGAGCTGCGTGTAGGTCCCGCCCCACAAAACCTTTAGGGCTTCTCGCTCGGAGCTCTCCGAAGCGACCTTAAAACGGCCAGCACTACCGCCGAACAGCAGCCTCCTGGGCTAGGACAGCACTTTTCTCGAACCCTATGGCTCGGGAGAAGGGGCAGCCCGGCTTCAGAGGACCCTGGCTGCCATTCTAATTGTGACTCTCCTTGGATTTCCTCTGTAGCTATTCTAAACCAGGAGACCTTCCACTGCCGGCTCTTAAAACTATCTCATTGAATCAAAATCCCTCAGAAACTCCTTTAGAGGAAGGAACATTCCTGGCACAGAGTAACAACGAAGGCATCCTCCTCTTCTTTTTTATGCCAGGCCAAGAAGTTGCTTCTTTCCCCCAGGTTCCTCTTGCATGCTTCACCTTACCACCTACCTTTTCTAGGACGTCTGCCAGCCTAGAACAAGTTACTCAATAGCACTTGCCAGAAATCTAGCCCCTGGCTGACGAGGGAAGCTGTGAGCCTGTCCTGCTCACCACAATCCTAAGACCCAGCTAAGAGACCCAGACCCGTCGGACATACACCCGTAATGCAGCTCATCAAAAGCCAGAGGCTGAAAGCATCCGACTGGTATCCCAGGATTACGGTTAGAGCCAGCCTCTCAAGCCACTGGGGCCAAGAACCTACAGTTTTAGGCACGGAGAAGAATAAATTAGAGCCAGTGAGCCATAGTCTCTAACTGCTCTTTTCTCCTCAAATCACGGAACTGGACAGAACCCGTGGAATTTCCAACTTCAGACACCTCATTCGAAATCAGAATACAATTTCAGGTTCTCCTTGCAGTCAACTGTCTTCGCTGCAGTGTGCAGCACAGTGCAGAGAAGGAGCTTGCAAGCAGAGGGACCTCAGCTCCCAGCACATCTGCCTTCCCCTCCCAGGTCACACCAGCGCCCTGTGGACTGAGCGTGGCTCCCTAGTTCACGTTAATCCTCTCCCTTTCCCTTCACAGGCTAAGCACAGCCGACTTCGCTGCACACTCAGACGACAGGACCCCTGAGCTCCCAACTCTTCTATCCCAAGCTCAGCCATCTTCAACCCCAGAGAAACCTTTCCCCGTTCAACCCATCCTTTATAGGGGAGTGTGGCAGGGCCTCTGCCCACCAAGCCTTCATTTATTCTAATTTCCTGGTTAGCGTGTCTCGCCCTCTAGACCGCTGTCCTGGGACGCAACGGGCTGTCTGATGCTTCCCTATACCTGGCGGGGACTATACAATAAAATGATGACCAACTTGACGTTTAATGAAAATGCCCCCAAGTTTTTCTCCTCAGAGGCTTCTCCCTGCGGCCCTCCGGGCACCGGGATTTCTCTCAGAAAAGAGGCTTGAGGACAAGATGCTCTGAACTTGACCCGGAGTGGCTAAGAGAAAAAAGAGCCAAGTGCTTAGGTGGAAAGAAGGAAGGCCAAAAGGGCGCGGGAGATGCCAGAAAGTAGGGGAGCGAGAAGGCAGCTTCCTGTCCCCAACTACCGCGCGTCACGGACCAGGTGGGGCGCGGTTATGGGGACCACGCGGCGCGGTGCCCCCTCCCAAGGGACAGCTTGCGCTTCCGCCCCACAGGGCTGCGCCGGAATGGGGGTGGAGGAAGGGGGGAGGCGCGGCGCCTCCTGGCCCCTTTCACAGAGACGCGGCGGCGGCGGCGGCGGAGTCCCCCAGCCTCGGTCATGTGATAGTCTCGCAGCGCGAGCTGCAGGGGTCTCGGCGTCTCGGGGACCATTACAAAACGCAGCCGGGAGAGCGCGGCGTTGCCACAGCCGCCACCTCTCCTCCTCCAGACCCGCTTGGGAGAGGGGCGGCAGCTGCAGCGTGGACGGCGGGCGGGACCGGTCGGAGCCAGCCGCGCCCTCGCCGGCCTTCGCAGACGCCCCTCCAGCCAGCGGTTCTCGCCTGGCGTCCTGCGCCCGGGTCCTTCTGCAGAGCCCTGGGCGCCGCGACTGCGGAAACCATCAAACTTTCCCCCTTCCGTCCTCCGCTCCGCTGAGACTCTGAGCAAAGGGGTGCACAGGCTTCCGGGAGGGGAGCCCCCCAGGCAAAACCAGAACTGCAGTGCAGACTGCCTCTGGCCTCCAGGACAGCGAGCGCAACCTCGGTGGAAGGGGCCAGAGCCTCACTGGCTGGTCCGGGGCTCCCTTTAGGCGGGAAGAGGGCCGAGAAGGGGCCAGAAGGAAGCACCGCCTTTCTCCATCCACTCCGCCGCCGGAGACGCAGAGCGAGAAGGTGACGGTAAAGCTGGCGCCGGCGCGTCCCGCCCGAGACGGAGCGCGCCCGTGGGTGACCGTCGAGCCCAGGAGTCGTGAGGGTCCGAGAGCCGAGTTGGCCGGAGCGAGAAGGGCGGGGACCTCCTGCGGCTCGGCGGAGGCCCGGAAAAGGGGCAGAGAGGGCCTGGGGGTCGGCGAGAGGGCTGGGTGACGGGGCGGAACGGGCGGAGAGGGAGCCGAGCGGGGGCACCCAGGCCCCGGGCGCCGGGCGCTGAGGGACGCTGCGGCCCAGCGCGGGCCGGAGGGCGGTGGAGGAGCCAGGAGCGATGCCGCGGCCGGGGAAGAGCTCGTACAGCGACCAAAAGCCACCCTACTCCTACATCTCCCTGACGGCCATGGCCATCCAGCACTCGGCCGAGAAGATGCTGCCGCTGAGCGACATCTACAAGTTCATCATGGAGCGCTTCCCCTACTACCGCGAGCACACGCAGCGCTGGCAAAACAGCCTGCGGCACAACCTCTCCTTCAATGACTGCTTCATCAAGATCCCGCGGCGGCCCGACCAGCCCGGGAAGGGCAGCTTCTGGGCGCTGCACCCCGACTGCGGCGACATGTTCGAGAACGGCAGCTTCCTGCGGCGCCGCAAGCGCTTCAAGGTGCTGCGCGCCGACCACGCTCACCTGCACGCCGGGAGCAGCAAGGGCGCGCCGGGAGCCGGGCACGGGGGACCCT
>NW_004624811.1:4512106-4538077 GCF_000247695.1 Heterocephalus glaber
GGCGGCGGCCGTGGGCAGCGTGGGGCGCCTGTCCCAGTTCCCCCCCTACGGACTGGGCTCGGCCGCCGCCGCCGCCGCCGCCGCCGCCGCCTCCACGTCTGGCTTCAAGCACCCCTTCGCCATCGAGAACATCATCGGCCGGGACTACAAGGGCGTGCTGCAGGCTGGCGGGCTGCCCCTGGCGTCCGTCATGCACCACCTGGGCTACCCGGTGCCAGGCCAGCTTGGCAACGTCGTCAGCTCCGTGTGGCCTCACGTGGGCGTCATGGATTCGGTGGCCGCGGCCGCCGCCGCCGCGGCCGCCGCCGGGGTCCCTGTAGGCCCCGAGTACGGAGCATTCGGGGTGCCAGTGAAGGCCTTGTGCCACTCTGCGAGCCAGGGCCTTCCAGCTGTGCCCGTGCCCATCAAGCCCACGCCCGCGCTCCCTCCCGTCACCGCGCTCCCGCCGCCGGCGCTCTCCCTCCCCGCGGCGTCCCAGCCGCCGCCGGCGCCGTCCACCGTGTGTTCCGCGGCTGCGGCCTCGCCGGCAGCCCCTCTGCTGGATCCCACGGCCCCGAGCGCGCCCGAGAGCAAGGGCGGCCCCCTGCACTCGGTGCTGGTGCACTCTTAGGCATCCCGGGGCGGGTGGGACTGCACGGAGAACCGGAGAGGAAGAGGGCGCCCGGGGGAGGCGGGGCGCAGCCGGCCAGGCCCAGCCCGGCGCGAAGGAGGTGTTCGGCCGGACAAACGGATCCGAAGAGTGGATTCTCCAGCGGTCTGAATAAGTGGATTCTCCAGTGGTGTCTGTGCTTAGACTAAGTTGTACAATCAGATTAAGGAAAGCCTTTGCAGGTAAGAGTTTCTATTGAAATTATTATAATCGGTAAGTTATGGGGAGGGAGCAAAGGAGGTTTGGGAAAGCCGCACTCGCTGGCACATTGGAAATGGCTCCTCACCCTTAGTCCTGGGAGCAGAAACTGGACACTAAGCCTCCCCGGGAGAGATCCGCCAGGGACGCCGAATCGGATCTCACCTACCAAGGTTCCCTCTCGGCTGGGCCCATCCCACAGCAGCCGTCTCTAGAGCATATTCAGGACAAAACTGCCATCCACCGAGGAAATCTCGTTTTAGTTGAGAAGGAAAAGAGAGTGCGCTTGATGCGGTTTTTTCCTAGTCGGCTAAATGGGGCGGACACGGTGTCACGAGTAAAGTCGCTCTGGGGGGAGCGCAATGGGAGCCCCAAAAGGTCTCTGGGAAAGTAACTTTCTTGGGTCTGACCTCCAGGTCGAGAAGGGTAGGAGGAGCCGTTAAAGCAATTAGTTTACACAAAAGAGAAGGGCAGCGGCTTTAAAGGCAAAGCCCCAGATTCCAAAAGTAAAGTTCGGGGAAACACAACGAAAGAAAGATAGTAAAGGCGACTTTCCACCTGCAAATCGTTTGTGTATTAATTGTGTGAGAGATTGTATTAAGGAGCCCAAGAATTTACTGAATTCCCATGATCCGTTCCCTTTGAAATTTTAAGAGGGAAAAGTCAGTTCTCTCCACAGGACAAGCCCCCCGCCCCCACTCTAACTCACAAATGCGAGAAAAACCTGTCACGTCGCCCAGCAGTCTCGGGTTTCGTAGCTGTGCCCTCCAGGCTCCTTGGACGGAGACATTCAGAGAGCTTGCCACCTTCGCCCGCTGTGCTTGATTTTGGTGTCCCAAACGCTCTTGGGGTGCGCGTGTCTGTCGAGCAAATTCTTCAGTTTCAGTTTGTGAATGAAAAAGAAATTTGCCTTGTCGTTGTTGCCCTTCCCCCATTTTGAGCCCTGGGAATAGCACTTTACTCGCCACAAACTTCTTGGAAACAAGGGGGCGGAGTGGGGAGGGATCAGATTTGCCCTTTTCGGCTTGTGTCCCCTCGCGTTCCGTTCGGGTTATGACTTCGTTCCTGTCTGCCGGTTTTGTACGCGGTGTTCTCCATTAAAGCTTCTCTCCGGACCTACTGGTGCCTGTGTGAACGTGTTTAGCTTCTCCAGGCCACGGTTTCAGTGCCAAGGGGCCAAGGGAGTCCGCAAACCTTCACCCTCTCCTTTATTTCTGACCTTCAGAACTTCAAAGAGCAAGTTCACAGGTGAGCTGCTCCTACTGACAGGTTTTTTCCATTTCTTCTTTTATCCATTGGTTCTATTTCCTCTACCTATTTTCATCACGCTCGTTCCCTGACTAAGCATGATACAGGCTGAATTAGCAAACAGCCGCAACAGTGACCTTTTTCTATTACCTCCACCAGGACAAACCTGTCCTCAAGGGCAGGCCGGGATGGGACACTCGGTGCCAACGGCTCCCCTTTAAATCTGCGGGTCTGAACTGGGAGAGGCATCAAGGTTGGCGCTGGGACACTGTCCCTAGTCCCGTGGCCCACAGTCACGAGGTGGGTGGCACCTGCCACCGCTTTGCGAGGACCTGTTGCGCACCGCGCCCGGTGCGCGCTCCCAGAGCGGGGCTTCTGGGTGACCACAGCCCAGGGCGGGAGCCACAGAACGCGGGGTGTGTGAGAGCCTGCGACCCTGCCGCCCGCGCGGGTGCAGCAGTCCAGCGTGCGGAGCGGCCGCGGAGCTAATCCAGGAGCGGGGCCCCTGCCGGTTGCGGGGAACGCGAGTTGCCCTCCTCCCTGAGGCCTCCAGCAAAGCTCCGCTTTGAACCAGCTTCCCTCTGTCCAGCCAAACCCAACGAGTCCCCTCCGATCTTCCATCAGAAGAAAATTAAAGCGGAAGAAAAAAGGACCTGCCCACAGTAATATCGCTGGAGGGATTTGGGCTGGGTCCTGTGCGCATCCCTTATTTACAAATCTCGTTACAGCCACCGCTGAGTCTGCCCTCTCCTGAGAGACTCGTCCCGGTCAGGCCTTTGACGTTCAGGGCTCAGCATTGCAGCGCAGGTTATTTCTACCGACTTTCAGACTCTGCAAAGTTCCCGCGGAGTTTTCTTCTCCACGAGTCTGAGGCTGTTGAAAGAAAGGAAAGAAAGAGGGAGGAGAAGACACTGGCGTGGGGGTGAAAGAGTTCGGGAGAGTTTGGAGTCTAGTTTCTCTGTCCACATGCGAGTGGGTTGATGCCTGAAGCCCTGGGCCAGGTCCCTCATACGGGGGCCACGAGACAGTCGGCACTGCCCCTTCCACCTGCCAGAATGGTCCAGAGAGCTTTGTAGCTGTGCCCCTTCCTCCGGGAGAGGAGCGTGGCGCCCCGTGTAGGTCTGCACCCAGAGGGCGAACCCCAGTCTGGCCCGGAGAGTGAAGCTCCGGGGCAAAGGCGGGTCATGGACCCTCAGCTTTCCCCTAGACCCTCCAGCCTCCCGCTGCGGAGACCTTTCAACCCCAGTGAGGCAAATGGTTCTTTTGTTTTTAGGATGGGGAAGATGGAAAGGCAAAGGGAGTGTAGAGAGGATTCTAAAAGCAAGCTTTCATTCAGAAAAGGACCCTGGTACCCAAAGAAGAAAGAAGGGGCACCTGAGACTGAAGAATGTGGAAATAAACGGGGGGGGGGGCGCTTTTCAGCCAAAGCTCTGATCCCAATGAAGGGTCCCAATTACAACCCTCAACTGCCCTGAAAACTTCTCTCAACTAAGACGGTGTCTGCTTGCTGTTGAATTATAACTGAATTGTGTGAGCTCTCATACCTACAAGTCCCCGCTGGCCATGTTGCCAAGCCCGGAACCTAGCAGGAACAGTCTTGACAGACCCCAGAGACAGCAGTGCAGGGAGAATCTATTCCCACTGCTTCTCAGCAGGAGCAGATCTCTCGATCCATGTGGCAAAAACACACCCACAGATATTGGAGCTAGACTGCTGTGCTGGTTTTAAAAGTGTTACCAGGGGTCAGTCAAGCCATTAACAAAGTATTGTCCTAGCAATAATGGAAGTTTTTGGAGAACCGCCAAAACTAGTGATAAGATTAGTACGTTAATGGTGATCATTTGGTAGTGCTCTCAACTGGTATACCGTCCCAGCTGATCTCACAGATATTTGTCCTCTAGTCACTTGTTGGGATAAAGGGAAAGTTAGTTCTGGACATAAGTGAGATGGAAGTAGAAGCATTTATAAATTTAAGGCTGCCTCAACTCATGAAGATAATAGAAATCACTCTTGGTAAGCAAAGCACTGGTGGAGATAAGTTAAGCTCCTGGTCACCTGGATGATAGGAAAGACCACCATTGCTCAGCTGGTGTCCTACCTAATAAATGAACAGAACCTTGAGAAAAAGGAGAAGTAATGGGGGAATGGGGTCTAGTGTATGTGTCCTTAAAATAAAGGCAGAAAGAAAACAACTCCGAGTGATCTATTTGGTTTTATTTCCCTGGGAACTAAGAGAAATAAAAGCGGAGAGAGGGTGAAGCTACATTAGCTATGGTCACAAGAAAAGGCCCTCCTGCATGGGCTGGAATTGGCACTGTTGGCATCTGGCACTCAGGAAGCCTGTCAGCCAGGCTGGCTTGTGGTCAATTATCTCTTTAAGTAGACTGGCATTGGTCCAGCCAGGGAGGAGGACTAGTTGCATTCATGGGAATCTGAGCCAATTAGCTAGAAGTGACACTGCTGAATTCCAAATTCATTTGGAATATTTGAAGGTTTGAAAGGTTGGTCAACACATGTCCTCAGACTCAAAGGTATCATTTGCCTGCTTGACACCAGTACAGGAACTTCAGAAGAGCACGGCAACAGAATCCTTAGGAGGGGAAGCATGGGTCACCAGAGCCACAGATTGATTCCTCTTCAAGTCCTTTTCCTGACAGACGTGCTGTTTCTGAAGGCACAGAATAATGCGTAGATCCTTGTAAATTACAGAGAGATCTAAAGCCCTCAATCCTCCCTTGAATAAGAATTCTCATTCCTCATGGTACCTAGCTATGACATAAGAAGAAAGGACAGATTTGGGGCATGCACAGACCTGGGTGATGTGGCCTTAGTAATAATCAGATTGTGTATCTGTAATCCTCACGGAGGTTAAGGGGCAGGACGGGTTGGAGTTGAAAATGGGAAACCAAAGAAACTATTACAAAAATCAAGGATAACCTCTTTGTGGGCTTAAGGGCAGAATGGGGGTCTACGCGCAAGTGGGAAGTCCTTGAGTTCAGGAGGGCAAAACAGTTGCTTCAAGTCCAACATTCACGTTTTGCTCATTCAGAGTATTTTCATTGTCTTTTCAAGTTCAAATGCTACCTCAGACATACCCTTTGGGGGAGCTTAAAGAGATGGGCTTGGGGTTTGAAATCAGTCTTAAACCATTGTTTAAATGGTATGAGTTTGGCAAAACTCCAGACATACTCTGTCCCAAGCACTGTTCCCCTTTTACTATCCCCTGTGTGTTTTAAGAAAAATTCAAGCCATATGTTGTTCTTTCCTCCTTGCATCCAAATGTAACTTTATTGAATTTTACCATGGTCCATGAAATATAAATTCTGGGTTTTAATCCTTAATATATTCATATGATCTACACACAGCCCCATGACATGCACATATATCATTAAGCAGAAAATAAAGCATCTGAGAACTATAGTTGTATTATTATAGTAACATTTCTTTAGACTAAAGAGCCATGCTGAGAACACCACATTTAAAAGGATTTTATAAAGTTATCAAAAAAAAAAACCTTAGTGACTCATGGAAATATTGAAAGAATATTGCTAAGGAGATATTTATTTGTGCTTAATTTGATCCAAATAGTTCTTTCCTGCCACAAGGAAGAATCTTTTGTGCACATGGGACATCCAAGTCACAGACCTCATTACTGTAGCATCGTTTCTAACATGCGTTAGAATATGTTTTCCCATCTGAGACACTGCCAATCTTGTCAGCACCTTCACGGACGGCATGTTTTTTATTGTTACCACAGATGAATCCTTAGAGAGAAGGGAGCTAGGCAGCTGTGGTCTAGGTCCAGCTGAACTGGATCCACTCCAGAAAGGACTCACAAACAATAAGACATGTAGTTGAATCAAAAGGAAAGGGGGGAGGCACGCAGAAGAGAGCACTCAATACTGAACAGTAAAAACAAATTTTAATTGTAATTTTCTAATATTCTTTTAAAAATATTTCTTAGCTAGGGCTTTAGGGTATAAACCTCAGCCTCATTTGTTGCCATAAAAGATGAGGCTTAATCTGCTTAACGGTTCATCCCAAATGAGGATTTTTGTGACATTAACTTTGTGGCAATTTATTTTATAGGGATTAAACTGAATGCCTATAGGAAGTGTTTCCATAAATTGTGCTATTTGCATCTTATGGAGTATCATGCAACAATTATAAGTAATGTTTCAGGAAGTTTTACTCATAAGCAAAGGTTTATGAAATCTTATGATCTCAACCCCATATGTACATTAAAAAGGTACATCACTAGAGGGGATTACACCAAATATTAAAAATTTGGTAGCTTTGGACTGGTGAGATTATGTCATTTTCTTGTTTTTAATAGTCTTAGATTGGTTTAGATGGTCTATAACTATCGTGTTTTACTTTTATAATCAGAGAAAGGATTAGTCAAAAACCTATGCAGCCAGTGTAACTCATATTTCAACAGAAGGTGAGTTACTATTTAAAAGGTTCAAGTGGAGGAGGGGTGGAGAAGGGCTGGTTGAAAAATACTTTAAAACCAAAGGGCATCAAAGACAACTGGAATTGCTCCCACCTTTGACCAACACCCTCTGCAGCAGACCCTTCTGGGAGGGAAAAAGGAGAGGCTATCACTTTAAGCTTTATTTAGGGAGCTTTCCAAGAATCACTAGGAAAATGTTAAGGGGCTAAAATTACAAAAGAGGCTTGCTAAACAATAAATTTCACGTTCTTCTACTGGCTTCCCTTCTTTTCATGAATTTTGTATTTCATTAATTTTTGTAGTAGCCTTGAAACTTTTTGAAACAAAGTATATAATCAACATCAAGTAAATATATTCAACAAGCTTAGTATTTCCTTTCAGATAAAAAATAATGCAATTTTCCACAAAAGTAATATGTTTTCTCTAGTTGAGAAACCCTTTTTGTATAGCAGCCAAGTTTTTAAGGGGAATGTTTTAGATACTATCTATATTAGTTTGAGTAAATCCATACTGAATAAATCTATATTCCCTGTCTATACAAAAATTGTTTATTTTCAAACACATACAAAAGCCTGCAACTATTAAGAGTTTTGCATATTTTCAGAAGACTGAACATGTCTCTAATTTTATATCAGAAGCCTGACAGCCACCGATCATTAAGATTTGGGTTTTCAAGTAAGTAATCTCTGAGTACTCTTAGTGTACAGGGGAAACACAGAAAAACTCCATATGCCTTCAGAATTGGAGCTCTCCCCTCATGTGAATACATAGAAGACTTGGGTTGGGGAGCAGCACCCTTATTTCAATAATGAGGCAGCTGAAACAGAACATTCTTTGAAAAGCAAATTAGTGAAAACTAAACCAAATTCAGATCAGCCTTCTTGCCACCTTATATCATAACCCAAACCTAACACAAAACCCTTTTAACCAGGGGGCTCAGGGAGCTAATTCTTCATTTCTTTCTTTAATGTGGCAAAATTATGTCTGTATATCATGCTTTCATACGACACTTTATCAATTATACTGAGAGACTTTTATATCTCCTATCTCATGTAGAGGAGAGAGGTTTTACTCTGAGCTTATGTGTACTTAGGTTTAGATCCACAACTTGAGGATGAGGGTAACACAGGTGTTCAAAAGATACAGCATTTCACGGAACTCACATACTGCTTAAAAATGAAGTCATTCAAAAAGAGGGAACTCTTACACATTGTTGGTGAGAATGCAAGTTATTACAACCATTATGGAAAATGGTATAGATATTCTTCAAAACATTGAAAATTTGACTACTATATGATTTAGCAATTCCACTACTGGGTATATAACCAAAGAAATTAAAATCATTATATCAGAAACACCTGCATTCCTGTTACTGCAGGGGAAATGGAATTAATCCAGTAGTTCTCCAACAGATGAATAAAATGTGGTGATATATATACAATGGAATATCACTCACCTTAACAAAATAAAATTCTGTCATTTGTGGCAACGTGTGGAACTGGAGGACCTTATGTTAAGTGAAATAAGCCAGTACAGAGTAACAAACACCACATGTTCTCATACATTTGTAGAAGTTAATGAAGTTGAGTTCATTGACATAGAGAACAGAATAATGGTCACTAGAGTTTGGAAAAGCTAGAAGGGAGGAGGGACAGAAAGGTTGTGTAATAAGTACTAAAATACAATTAGGAAGAATTACCTCCAATGTTTTATATCAGTAGAGTAACTATACAATTTGTTATATATTTCAAATAACTAGAGGAAAAGAGCGTGCAAGTTGTCAGTACATAGAAACAATAAATGTTTGAAGAGATGGACATGCTAATTACCCTCATTTGATCATTAAAATTGTATAATTGTATCAAATTATCATACTGTACCCCATCAATAAGTACAAATATTACATGTCAATTATTAAAATAATTTTTTAAATGTTGGAGCTGGAGCCTTTCAGCCAAATATCTACAAAATATTTTGTTATTCAGAGCTGGGCACTAAGTAGTGCATATTCTAGCAGAACAAAAGTTACCAGGAATTGGGATCCCTCCTGACCTTTGAGAGCTCATCAAATTCTCTCCAGCTGTATCCACAATGTATGGTAGATTCACAACCCAGTACCTCTGGGGATGTCCACCCTGTGGAAAAGGAAGTGTGGAGGTGCTGCTTCTCCTAGTTACCTCTGACATCTAACTCCAGCTCCCACATATTTGGTTCACTTTAGAAATAAAAGCAGCCCTAGAGAGCTCCTCATCCCTCCGCCTCGTGAGAACACAGCGAGATGGTCCCACTTTGACGAGACAAGCAAGAAGCAAGCTGCCGGTGCCTTGACACCAAACCTGCAGGTGCTGTGGCCTCAAACTTCCTCGCCTCCAGAACTGTGAGATGTAGTTTTCTGTTGTTTCTAAGACACTTGGTTATAGCAGCATGAAAGGACTAAGATATGGCCCCTTTATTCATAAATACTCCAGATGTAAGCTGTGTCAGTGCCAAATCTCAGCCTTGAGTTTATCTTACCTTCAAGTCATAGTCATAAATTTAAATACTTATCATTTTTATGTCTAAAATTCCCCTTCCGTCTTCCTACCAGGAATTTCTCGTGGGTTACCTTTTGCCATTTGCTCTAATCTTGCAGGTTGCTTGGCCCTGGCTCTCTTCTTGGATATCTGATCTCTCCTGTCCAGCCGCTGACTTTACCTCTCATCCTTTTCTACCCTATCTTGCACTAATTCTTTATGAAAGACAGTTTCAATTTCTGTCTGTCCCTCTTACTCTTTCCAGAGCTTAACATTGAGACCTCACCTTTACAATGAAAAAGCTCTATCAAGTTACTTTCCTAAATGAGGACAGCTCCTTTAGTGACAGAAACTAAGGTTCTAGCTATTTAAAAAGTCACATTGCAAATCCAATTGTAAACACATATCCATTCCAAAAGCATTTATTCAATACTGCATTTCAGGAATTACGCCAGATGCTGACAATAAGACTTGCTCTACCCTGAGCCACACAGCGTAGGGTCCAACGCCAGGTAGAGTGGGGGGAGATGAAGAAAATTGAGAAATACGAAGAACACCAAGAAAGAAGGATTACCAAGATTATTCTTGAAAGCTGGGACCAGACAGAACCATAGCCTGTTGAGCTAATGGCTGGGGGGAATCCAGCACGCTCTTTATTTATAGTGTAAGACAAACAGGAAGAGAAGGCGGGGTCTCGTGATCCAGGCATGCGCAGAAAGGGAACAAGGAAGAAGGATACATAATGTAACTGGGGCTGTGCAGTCCAGCGTCGACAATGTTAGTAGAGAAAGTCTACGGAAGAGAAAGGAAGCAGGGATTAGGCGAAGAGCCATCTTCAGACTGGCCCGCAGCAAGGTTCCTTATGCACCAATTGTTAAGCCATTCTCTCATCTGCAAACCCACCCTTTCCTACTTTGCTTTAAAATGCTAAGGCAGGGGCTCTAAACCACATTTCTATTTTGCTAGCTGGTCGTACAGAACTCAAGCAGAGACCATAAGGGAAAAAAGAGAATAAGACAATAAGAGAAAGAAAGAAGGACTTGCAGCTTTGCATTTGTAACCTTAAGCTTCCTTTCTGCTTTTGTGATTCCTACCAGCATCACCCTGGCAATGTTTATACAGACCATAGCAACAGCTTCCCATAGCAACAGCTGAGGCCATTTGGATGTTTTCCCCATACTTGAAGAGGCATCTTCTCAGAAACACCAGCACCACCGGTCAGGTGCCCTGTGAAGTTCTAAGCTTTTGCTCCCTTGGGACCTTCTCTAAGTTTATAAATTTCTATCCATTGCACTCTCTGTCCTATGGGTGGTAGCTGCTTCCCGGACTTGCTAGTCTGTGGTACCTTAGGTCCCTTTATACCCTTTCAGTTATTGACACATCTACACCTAGTTAATAATTCGTTATATTAAATTCTGTCTATAAAAGTAACTGGAGTGGATTGTGTTTCCTCACTGGGCTCTGATACATCTATCCCCAAGGACCTGATAATCTGAAGAAGACTACCTTCTCTGAGAAAGGTATGTGTCAAGTAATTACATGGAGGGAAATGTTAAGGTTCAAATTTATCATGCAAAACAATGTGTCTACACAGATATATTCACACTTATTAACCACAGAAAATATTTTAAAATTTTCTCACCTTTGCAAGTAATAATGTTATCCCTTTTTAAAAAGTTAAAGCCTGTGTGCATAGTGATATGACATGTGTCCTTTCTGCATGTCTTTATCATAATTTGGCTTTCAAAAGTTGCATCTTCTGCAGGTAGATTCGGAAGTTGCAGTGTGACAGGGCTAGTCCGGGTGAGGCTGGTCCCCCAGGTGAGGCTATGTCAGGCTACACTATTTGGCCTTTACTTTCCAATAACCACGGGGAAAAAAGGCCCTAATTCTCTCTGTGAAGATGGGAGACCAAAGAGCCAAGCCGTGAAAATCTCACCACTGTGAACAAACTGATTAATCAAATAAATTGAAGATATTTAGAATGTTTCCAAATTTAACATTTCTGCTTGTACACTTAAAGGTATTGAAATTTTTATAACTACTTACAACAATAAAAACTAATATTTATTTAGCTTCTACAAGGTTGGGATATAGATCTGTGACATAGTGCTTGCCTACCCTGCCTGAGGGCCTGCGTTCAACCCCCAGTATCATAAAACAAAATAAAGCAAAACCCTAAATTCTAGTGAGCTGAAATGGTTTAAAGAGTGACTCAGAGATTCAGCTTCTGTATGAAGATTATTTAGCTAGTTTGTGATGAAGGCAGGATTGGATTGCATGGCAATCAAACTCAAGTCCAACTCTTATTCATGGTATTCTACTGCTTTGAAAAGTTGCTTTGCTACTCCATTTCTTCATTTTGATGTCTGTAAAACCAGACATGTAATACCCACATAATTAGGTTTAATTAACCAATAAATAAAATCAAATATGTTGACAATTAAAATTGAAATTCATATTTTCCAAAACCAATTGGCAAATATTTCTTAGTAAGTGGGAATAGGTTGAAAAAGCTTTCTTAAAAATTAATATGATTCAGTGAAGGAGGCAACCTGAAAAGAGGAAATAGTTTTGGACAATATTTTAAAAACTAGAAATAAGCAATATTTCTTACAGTTTTTCAAAACAGAGTGGTGACTTTAAAGCCATATTTGTAGAAACAATTTCATGGCTTTAAAATTAATTTTAGCATCATATGGTATTTACCTAAGAGTATGTTTTCCTAGTTTCAGAAATATCAATGGCAATTAAAAGAAAAATTATAAAACTATTTGAATATTATTTGAAATTTTAGAATATATCATGCCAAGAAGCCAAAGCTGGAAATTTACTATAATTGGAAATCTGTGTGGATTAGTCCAAAATAATGAGTTACTACATGCTGTATAAATCATAACTACTTTCAACAACCCCAGCAGCTAGCTAGTTCTCTCTCTCTTTCTCCCTCTCTCTCTCTCCTCTCTTTCTCTCTCTCTCTCTTTTGATTCTTTCTGCCTGTTAGCTTTCATGTTACTGAAACATAATATCCAACAACCAAAACTTAAAAGAGGAGAGATTTGATTTGGCTCATGGTTTCAAAAACTTCAGTACATGATTGGCTGGCTCCAAGGCAGAAACAAGATGGCAGAAGGGTGTTGAGGAACAAAGCTACTCAGTTCTTGGCAGATAGGAAGCAGAGCAGAGGAGCAGTGCCAGAGAGGAAGAAGTTAGAGCCCAGACATAGACCCCAAGGCCACGCCTCCATGACCCACCCAGACACACCCAGAAATGTGTTCCACCAATGCCCCAGGTGGATCCCAAAGCCAATCAAGTTGACATTCCACCTTAACCTCCATATTTTGTCTCCAACTATTGAATTATGCCTTTCCTTAAAAGTCCAACCTCTACAATACCTGATACATTGTAGAAACTCAAATATATCCTTTCTATCTTTTTTCTGTGAGTTTTCTCATCTTTATTTTAATCTTCTTTACCCTCCTACTAGCCTACCTTTCCCTCATTCTTCCTGTGTGTGGTAAGAACCACAGCACAGTGTACCTTAATTTGGACAGGGCATGCCACTGACTTTCCTGCAGAAATAAATTGGAGAATAGTCTGGCCTCAACTATTATGAAAATCTTCATGTTCTTTACTTCATAATGTTTTCCATATCATAACATAAACTTGATGTGTGCGTGTGTGTAACAGAATTATCCTGTAGCAAGTCTCTTTCATAGCTGTTTCCTAGAAAAACGGGGAGATTCTCTTGTATTTCCTGCAACTCCTTCCAAGTCCTCCAACCTGACATTATGTGGAACTGATGGCCTCCATCCCAATTTCTTGAAGCTATTGACAGCATTCAATTAAGACATAAATCTGGACCCCATGAGCAGCTTAGTCCGTAGCAGATTTAAATTGACTGGAAAGATCATGTTGAAGTTCTAATTCTAGGCATCACACTATGAAAGATGTTGGGCTTTGTGAACATCATATTTAAACGGTGGCATAGTGCAAGGAGAAGAGCTTGAGGTTTGAATCCTACCACTGAAATTTACTACCTCAATCACTTGAATGATAATAGTTAATTGAATATTTACAGCCCAACATAAATCTCCCAAACAACTGTATGCAGTAGCTCCTAGATTCCATCCCATCCCCATTTTATAGGTAAAGATACTCCAGTTTAGACATCAATTTTTCTTCCCCAAGGCCACACAGCTAGCATGTGAATGTCAGGATTGGAACTCAAGGCAGTGAAGTTCAAGCCACAGCTCTTGGCTTCAATGCTATACAGCTTCATTCAGTTCTCTAGTCTGTTCTCAGTCTTCTTGTCTTAAAAATGAAACAAATTTCTATTGCACTGGGCAATTAAGGGAGCAGCTCTGTAAATATTAGCTTCCTTTCACTTGGAGCTATAGAACTTCACCAAATTAAATCAGTTTAGAGTGAGATCCTTGGTAGAAATGAAAGTAATGTTTGTCTAAGTTTTAGCCCCTGTGTTTCTTGACACAGGGGTCTCCAAACGAGACTGATCTTTGTGGGTCTCTAATAGAGAAAAAGCTTCAAGATTTCCATGGTCCTTAGAAATTTAAACACCTTTGCTGTGAGTGACTGAGTACTTTTAAAAGAGCACTTCCCAGATTTTATTAACAAAATCTTCTCCTTTTACAAACTATGGAAACTATTGTGCAAATTTACATATCTGTCAATCTGAGATGGGTTGGCTTTGTATTAACTACTGGGAAGGAAAACTGAAGTTTGGAAAGGGAAACTGTGGTTATTTTCATAAGGAGAAGAAATCCTACTCCAGTTCCCCACCAGGATGAAGAATGGGCAAGAAAGCAGAAATGTCCTGTGGCTTTGTTGCTAAATCCTTTCCTCTTCCCACAAAAAAGTGACCAATGGGTTGGGGATTTAGTTCAGTGGTTTTGCCGCCTGCTGCACAAGCGCAAGGACCCGAGTTCGATCCCTGGTACCAAAAAAAAAAAAAAAGGGACCAACATGCAGTGACAATATTATGATGTTGATTTTGTTAAAGCTGATGCAGCATCAATTCTCATTCCCTTTCTTCCTCCTATTTTCCATCTCAGGTGAGATAAAGCCAATGGATGGATATGTACTTCTGATTAATCACTGTCTTGATCCTCTCCATAATTATTATTCAACTAAGACATCACAGAGCTATTTCCATGGGTTTACACAGAATTTTTTGACTCATATAATAAATGAGAGCTCAAGTGTCTGCAAGTCTCTGCCCAGTAATGGGAAAACTAGAGAACTCTGAGTTTTGGCTTCCTTATTTACAGACATTAGCTCCACATTAGCTTAACAAGCACACTGTGTTGCTGGAAGTTGTACAAGGAGGACAATAATGCTACCTGTATGAAATTATTGCAAGATGGAGTGTTCAAATGCTCCAACCAGCTCCAAGGATGGAGAATGATCGCATTCTAAAAAGCCATGAAGCAGCATCTCTTTGTAGGCTCACTAAGTGTATTGCGAATACTAGCGAGTAATAATGATGAAGGTAAGAATGAGAAGGTAAGAATAAGGAGTGGGGTGAATAGTAATCTTTCTGTCTTTAGGGAAGAGTTGATATTACTCTTCTACATGCACCAATGATTTCAAACTTGCAAATAAAACTTCCGTGGGCATAGAAAGTGGAATAGGAATGGAAGAAGTTTTTGGCTTGATGCAATAGAGAGTTGCTCCGCATAGCCTACAGAGCATGTATAAACATTGTGTTCAGGCTCTTAATATCACATGCCTCAAGATCTCTATTACAAGCAAGAAAAATCTTCTTTAAAAATACATTTTACAGACAAGTTTCCAGGCAGAGTTAGACAGAAATTCAGATATTTAAAACCCACTGAATGATTTGTACTTTCATAAGCTATCCAGTAAAAGTTACAAGTTGAAATGTTTTCACAGCATTTCATTAGGAAAAAAATCCCAGAACTAATTACCTGCCCTTCCACACTGAGCATTATTTTCAGTACATTGAGCACTCTTTGTCACAAAAGATAAAAAACACTTGACATTCACTACTAGTTTGCTCTTTGAGGTAAATGAGATCAAAATCTAGGATTTAGAAAATAATATTACTCTCTTTTGCACATGTCAATATAATGCCATTAAAAATCCCAAAGTCATTAAACTCTATTACTGCCATTCATGAAATAAGTATACTTGAGATTTTGAATTTCTAAATTAGATAGCGGTATATATATCAAATCCCAATTCCCACTAAAATCAAGATTAAGGGCTCCATAGCCAATATTCATTTCATTTATTTTATAATGATACATCACTGTCAACATGATCAGTCTGGGTAAGAATCTAAAATAAGAGTTCAAAATTCTTTAGATAGGCATAAATCCAAGCATGTGATAGATATCTTTCTTATTGCTGCTGTAAAAGATTGCCAAAATCCTAGTGGCCTAAAACTACACTAATTTATTCTTAACCCTAACCCTAACCCTCTTGATCCAATTATACTACCACATCACAGTTCACTCTTCATCAAACCTAAGCATACAAGTGCACAATGTGTTAACTTCTCATCACCATGACAAAATATCTGAGCAAAGAAACTTGAAGAAGGAGGGATGTATTTTGAGTCATGATTTTGGAGGTGTCAGACCATGTTCCCTTGGCTTTGTTGTTTCTGGTCCCTTGGTAAAGCTGAGCATCATAGTGGAGAGCATGTGGCAGGTTAAAGCTGCTCAACTTAATGCAAACAGAAAGCAGACAGAAAGGGGAAGAGCCAGAGAGGACAGGGCAGGAACCGAATACAGTTCTCTAGGTCATGCCTTCATGATCCACTCCCATCAACAATGGGTGAAGAAAAGACTTCTTTCCTCTATTAACTTCCTCTGTCTCCCTCTTATAAGGTCATTTGTGACAATTTTTTGTGTCTCCAAGATAATCTCCCCATGGTAAGATCCTTAATGTAATCATATTTGCAAAGCCTATTTGCACATTTGTTACCATTCACAGATTCTAAAGATTAGCATGTGACTATCTTGGGAAGCCATTATTCTGCCTCCCACACCAGCTGAATCACTCACTAATATGTGGCTTATCTTGACCTCATCCAGATTTTCTGCTGCATGGAAATGATAAAAACAACTTTTTATTTTGTGAGGGAGAGAAAAACTTTCCACCCTCTGAAGGTTTAATAATTTAGCCTATAAAAACTGAAAATGGACAGATTAGCAAAAGAAAAACCATTTTAATTATGTGCATATACTTAGAATCCTACAAAATGTGAGACTCAAAAAAGGGCTAGACACGGCCAGGGATTTAGCTCAGTGGTTTCACAGCCTGCTGTGCAAGCGCAAGGACCTGAGGTCAATCCCTGGTACCAAAAAAAAAAAGAAATAAAAATAAAAGGGCTAGACAAGTGGTAAGTTTTTATAGCATCCTGAGCAACAGAAGGGGAGAAGGGCTTGATGCTTCCAGGAAGAAGTAGCGAGGAGTCATGGGAGGGTGAAGGGAGGAAATGCACAGCCCACAAAGGTGTTCTTGTGATGTAAAGTCACTCAGGTAGTAAAAGTTGTCTTGGGGCAACCCCCAGAGTAGGCGCCAGCCTGTGACAAAGTCTGTAGTGCCCACCCTTCAGCCTCTTCTGTTATGAGATAATTCACCTTCAAGCCTCTTCTTGTGTTTAGGGGGACAGGAGGACTGGAGACAGTCAGAGAGATCTTGGTTCTTCAGTTCAAAGCTCTCAGAACGCTAAAGTGCTCTACTTTGAGTAAGCATTTTCTTAGCTCCAACAATTTCATGTCTCAATTCCTTCATCACCATGAATCCTATGAAGAACTCCAGTGCAAGCTCCTGGCATTCAAGATCATGAAGCAGGAAAGAATGGAATAAAGGAAAAAGAAATAAATAAGAATGTTCCACTATGCAGCTCTCAGATTAACTGAGGACAAGATGATTTCTATCCAAAGGAATCTGTAGCTTGCCTTTTATCTCCATCCCTTTAATTAAAGACACACTCAAATCCAGTGAGTCAGCTTGTGTTGCAAACTTCAGAAGTGAACAAAAAATACTCAAGGGAGATGTTAGTTCCCTTCCAGTGGTTGCCTCTGGAGTGCTTCTGTTTTAGTTTTTCATACAAACATAATATGAAAAATCAAAGCACAGATTTGATTCAAACCAATCATCTAAAAAGGAAGCTCAGTTTTCCAGGAATAACTAACTCCTGGAACTTGAAACAGCTCTTCAACTCTCTAGAGCAAGTATGTCCAACCTGACTAATCTGGAGAATACCCATCAAATATATTTGAAAGACCCTTTAACAATTTGATTTAGAATGAATGATAGATGTGATTAGGGTTGTTAGGAAAGTACAAATCCATCACAACAGAAAACTTCATTTGACCTTTGAAGTGGGAATTAGATGGTAGGGAGGGTTTGATCCTTCCAATATCTAGGATCTCATTCCCTACAAAACAGGAGTTGGTGGTGGGAGGGCAAAGAGTGGTGTGTGTGTGTGTGTGTGTGTGTGTGTGCGCGCGCGTTGGAGATTGTCTGACCTTAACAGTGCTGTGGGTTTGAGAAACTTGGATCCACCCTCAGTTACTGATATGTAAAATAGCACTATAGGAAGGGAAAAACACTTGAGGATTGCTACCTCACTTTAATGAAAAGGCAGAGGTTTACACAGTTTGTAGTACATGAGGATCTTTACTTTTCTACTTTTTTTTTGGTACCGGGGATCGTACTCGGGTCCTTGCGCTTGCGCAGCAGGTGGCGAAACCACTGAGCTAAATCCCCGGCCCTACTTTTCTACTTTTAAAGGACAGGAAGACATTAAATCTCTCTCTCTCCCTCTCTCTCTGTCTCTCTGTCTCTCTCTCTGTCTCTCTCTCTGTCTCTCTCTCTCTCTCTCTCTGTGTGTGTGTGTGTGTGTGTGTGTGTTTAAGTGGAAGACTTTATTCTCAGTTATTGATTGATACTAAATAGAGATTTCAGGAATCAGGTGACTCCTTTACAAACTATGTGATAGAGCAGGCATCTGTCAGAAATGTAGAAAGCTTTAATTTTTATAAAATTGTGCAGGAAGTTTTTTATTTACAAGGGATGTAAGACATGTGCTAAAGTCATTCTGGCTCACTCATATAAAACTATGAAGTTCCATTTTCTACTTTTTCATATGGGGAAAGTGTTTTGAATTCCAAATAATGGTTTTCCCCCAAACAATTCTAAATATCCTTCCTAATAATAGCATGAGACAGGTGTATTTTATTTGCCTTGAGTTGTGTGCCTGAAATACAAATCACGTTTTTGTAACTAAAATTGAATATTAATATTGCTGGAGACCCCATTATGTAAAGAAATTGGTGTGTGTATTAAAATCAGAACTCATGTTTATTATGCACTGTTTTCAATACATAATAGAAAAACTGAGAAACAAAAGATAAGTGATTGGCTGGAAAAATCAGCAATTATAACACTAGGAAAGGACATTAGATTTTTTTACTTCTAGCCAGACCATGAAAAATTTATCAACTTCCCTCCCTAAACCAGAACAATTTTTATTAAAATTGTTTGCTATATATTTAAAATCTAAAAAAAAATTAGACCCTTTTTTATCATCTAAGGCATTTTTTTCAAACACTAATTACCTGGAAAATTATTCAACTGTGCACTTTGTTGTGTCTCATATTTACCCTTAGTTAGCAACAGATTTTTGTTTTGTTTTATTATTTGATTGAGTCTCACCCAACCCTCCTCTCTGGCAGTCAGGGGAATCACCCATACTAGATGGAGTGTTTAGATTTGCTACTTTTAAACTCAAGGATTAGCTCTGCACTTGGGAAATCTTAGGGTGGCATCAAACCCACCTACAGAATTCTGTGATTTAATTTTGCTTATGAATTTAAGGGGCTTACAGCTGTCTTCACAGTTAAATGAGGATTTACTGAGATGTTGCCCTCCCTGATTGCAGAGACAATTCCCCAACCAGCAGGACTTCTGAGCTCCCAGGAGTATGGGGTTTGACCAAGGAGGATGAAATTAGTACACACACACACAAACATACACACACACACACACACGCGCGCGCACACACACAAACATACCATCTGAGACTTTCAGAAAATGCAGATCCAGAGGGAACTCTTTGAGCATAAATTACTTTGAGCATTTTTTTCATTTTGTTTTGGGTTTTTTTTCTAGATTTTGATTGGAGAGATTTATGTTCTTTTACAAGCACAGCTGTGGAGTCTCTAGGGGAATTTCTTGCTCTTTTTAATTTTTGCACATCAGCCAAAAACCAAGATCTAAGCACCAAATGTAGTATCACAAGCCCCACAGATGATGTTAATGGATGTTCCAAAGGATACTCGACCAGGAACTGATTAAAATCCAAGGTGGGGATTCTGACAGCCAGGCTGCACCATGGGTAGTATTGAGGGGAAAAGACAGAAGAACAGGTGCAATAAGGGCTTTGTTTGTAGTTGTCTTGCTGTTGTTATTTGTTTGTTTAGTTCTTTCTGTGGCTTTAATCATTTGTATAAACTTGTCCAAATGAATGGACCTTCTGTTATCTCAGTTACACTGGTGAAATAAAGATTTGTTATGTGGGGAAAAAAAATCAGTGAACAAACCTGATATTAATCATTGCTCTTCCATAACTAGCTATGTGACCTCAGCCATGTGATTTAGTCTTTACTTCTTCCTTTCTTTTTCTAAGTTATCTAAATAAGCTCTGTAATTATTCTGTTTTCAGATATTAAAAGTTAATGTTTGCAAGGGACCTGCAATGGTCTAGGAACTATTCTAAGCATTTTCATATACAAACAGCTTTAGTCTTCACAAACCCTTAGAAAGTAGGTAATAGTATTACTCATATTTAATGGAGACAGAGAGGTTAAATAATTTGTCCAGTGTCATATAGCTTGTAAGTGACTAAATCAGGATTTAACTAGAAATAAGAACATAAACTTCATCCTTTATGCGTAATTCTATGGTTAATTCTAACACATGCGTATCTAAAACTCAGGATTTAACTAGAAATAAGAACATAAACTTCATCCTTTATGCATAATTCTATGGTTAATTCTAACACATGCGCATCTAAAATTCTATAAGGAAAAAGTAACTAAAAGGATATTTGTGTATTCAATAAAACTAGACTTCACCAAAATGTAAATAGGTTGTTTATATTAGCAAGGAGTGCATAATCCATATCTTTGAACTCTACCGACTCTTCGTGCTCATCTTTTCCCAATAACCAGTCCTATCACTTGGTGCTCAATATATGATCTTTCAAGGCACACCATCTGTTGCCCTTTTCCTGGGTCTCTGCCTGTGGTTTGAGGATGACAGGAGAGATGACATTGACCATCACTTTAAAATAAGTTTTCTTTTCCACCCCAACTACCACTTTTGGAAACTTGACCCTCATTCCTTTACCCTAGTGTCTGCTCTTATATGGCTCCTTCCTATCATCATTTAAATAAGCCCAAATCTCTTCTGCCTTTATGAAATGACTAAAACACCCTTTGGAATCATAGGAAACGTCCCTCACAGTGCTGTATCTTCCCTGCCTCACTCCTCCTACCATTTCACTCTCAGTCACTATTTTATTTAATCTCGTGGATGTATTTGATCCTATAAGCAATCTGCCCTTTGCTTTCATGATATTTTGCTCACCTAGTTTCCCTCTAATTTCTCTAAAAACTCCTTCTCATTTTCAGTTGTAGGCTCTTCCTTAAATTATGGTGTTGTGCTTGATTTGAGACTCTCTTCTTCTTCCTCCCTACAATCAGGGAAATTTTGTCTTCTCTACATAGCGGCAGATTACTATCTATGCTGATGGTCCCAATAAGTAACCTTCTAATGCTCCATTCTCTCTCTTGAGATTTAGACTGATATATTCCACTGTTCATTATCTATTCAACTCATTAATTGGCTTATTATTATTGTGATGCATTTATCACATTCCCCAAACCTGCTTCTTTTTAATTCTCCATTTCAATGGATAGCAGTGCAATCTGTCTCAGTAAAAACCTAGACATTATATCCTAGTCTCTAAGTTCCTAAAGGAGGAAGATTTCAGTTTACTCACCACTTACTAGCACTTACTAGGCATTCAATATATATTTAAGGAATGAACTAATACTTCTTAGTCAATGCTTACTTATTTTTTGCAATTCTGGGGATCAAACACACAGCCTCATACATACTAGGCCAGTGCTCTACCACTGAGCTCAATCCCAAACCTTACATTTTAATTTTAATGCCAGCATTATTTGGCTTCTGTTAAAAGGACAAAACCAGTACCTATTAATTTTTTTACCTTCCAGAAAGAATCTTTTTTCTGCCACATGACTAATATGATTTTATTACATTGCAAACCCAAACAATTCATTCTCCTTTTTCTTATTTATTTTTGTAAACTTCAGTGAGCTTACTATATGATGTAGTTTGTGGCATCATTCAGTAATATTGCTGATTGATAAATTACGAAGTTTATTGGCTACTGGTACATAAGTTATCAAAAACTTGTCTTTTCACTGTATGTGACCACACGTAATCAGTGGATGATATAGGACTTGAGGCTTCCTCAGTTTCTGAAATCACCCTGCATGGGTATTACCCCTTAACTACATTATCAATGACGAGCCAATGTCTCCGATGATAAGACTTATCCACAAAGAATGGAATTCCTATATTTTTTACTGGCCACCCTAAAGGAAAGGAAGAAATGTGAAAAGAACAGAGCAATAGAGAAAAGAAGAAAGATGAAAGCAAACAGCACGGAACTCTAAGTAAGAAATAGTAGAAAGTTATCAGGAGTTTATTCAGTTACCTAGTGATATAGGACATAATGGCAACCAGTACAGATTAAGCCATTATAATGTCTCTATTCCTAGGAAGACTGGAGGTTTAGACTCCTATTCAGCCACCATTTGTTGAAATTCTATTGTGTGGCTAGAACTACATATGAAAAGCTCTCCTGAAAGAGTTTAGTGTTTGAATTTCTACTTGCCTTTCAGGAAGGGTTTCTCAACTACCTGAGGCTTGGCAAAATCTTCAAGATCAATACCATATTATAAGTCCATATTATAAGTTTCTACACAAAGCTTCCCAAGTTCTAATCAGCTCAACTCCAAGAGTTGGGCTAAAATGGAAATAGTGTCAGAAGCCTCATCAAGTCCAGAACTGCATCATCTCCCAAATGTGTGTTTCAAAAGCTTTACTGATTTTTCTTGTAGAGTAAAGTATGTTAAGTTTGGTAACTGTAAGTTGTCAGTGAAGCATCAGACAGTGCCATCAATAATGTGGCTGTTTTTGACAAAGCACTCCATTACCCTTGTCATTTGGAAATGAAGGCCAGATTTTTGTGTGACATTCAGAACAAATTGCACCAGACGAATAAAGGCACCTGGGTGACTGTTGCCTTCAGCTGGGTTCCTGTAATTCCTCATTATTTGGTATTCACTTGCTCTCATTCTTTTTCATTATTTTTAAAATTCAAATTTCACATCTCAAAAAAGCTTAAAGTAACTTAGATGTTGAAAGGATATAAGGATCATATGGAATCCAAAGTGTTTTGGTTCACTGTGCAGCTTCTCAGTGGGATGAGGTTTTGTTGTCTTTCTCATGGTTTGTAGTCCGCATGGCAGAGAACAAGGCAGCAAGTTTCCAGGCAATCTAAATTAAAAACATGCAATCACCAAATAAAAGGTAGTCCACTTTCTAAAAAATCAATCTGGGGCCGGGGACTTAGCTCAATGGTTTCGCCGCCTGCTGCGCAAGCACAAGGACCCGAGTTCGATCCCCGATACCAAAAATAAATAAATAAATAAATAAATAAATAAAAATAAAAACAAAAAAATCAATCTGTTTTAAACTCATTGAAGTTTGGAATTAACTGTTGGCCTGAACAGAAGAAACACCTGAAGCCTTGAGGCATAGTAGCTTTCAGAAAACCCACACACATGCATTAACATTTCATGTGGATGGAATTTTCAAAGTACATATCAGTTCTCCAAACCAGTGAGACACTTCACACTGACCTTCAGCATAGGTCTTTTGCATTCCATTTGGAAGAAGAGTGTCAGGTTGATTCTAAACATTAAGCACCTGCTTCTCTGGTGAGCAAAAGTATCACACTGTGGAAGACAATGATATCTCTGAGCCAGGAATAAAAGAAAATATAATGACAACAATCACATCGACTCTTTAATATGAGTTGCTTTTGTTTTTTGTTTTTTGTTTTGGTACCAGGGATCAAACTTGGGACCTTACACTTGCGAGGCAGGCACCAGAACCACTGAGCTAAATCCTGCCCCCCCCCCATGAGTTGTTTTTACCCTGTTTTATGGACGAGGAAATGGAGGTCTCAAGAAGCTATCTACGAATAACTAGAAAGTGAGCCACATCCCCCCGTCCTTGTTCTATTTTTTATTTTGAGACATGAGCTCACTAAGCTGGCCTCAAACTTGTGATACTTTCACTTCAGCCTCCAGAGTAGTTGGACTCTAAGTGTGTCTCACCATCATCACCAGTTATCACATGCATGGACTACTTTTCGAGAAGGTTTTGGTTGACAGCAAAAATCAGTGGAGAATACAGAGTTCCCATCTACCTTTTGCAGTTATGTACAGCATCCTGAATGAGAGGTATCCATTTACTATCATCAATAAACCTATATTGATGAAACATCACCCAAAGCCTGTAATTTCCATAGCGTTCACTCTTGGTGATGTGCATTCTATGTATGGATTGTGGCAAGTGTATAACGACATGTATTCACCATTACGCTATCCCACAAAATGGTTTCACTAACCTAAAAATTCCCTGTGCTCTCTCTATTCACCCCTTCTCCCAAACTTTACAATCATTGATCATTTTCCTGTCTGCCTAGTACATATCCAGAACGTCATGTAGTTGGAATATAAGGCCTTTTTTGCTTAGCAATATGCATTTAAGTTTTCTTCATTGTCTCCATAGCTTTATATCTCATTTATTTTTAAGGCTGAATAGTATTTCATTGTCTGGGTGTATTAGGGTTCATTTCTCCATTCACCTATTGAAGGACATCTTGGTTGCTTTCAAGTCTTGGCAATTAAGGCTAAAGCTGCTAAAACCATCTGTGTGCAAGTTTTTCTTTCGTGGATATACATTTTTAACTCATTTGGATGAATACTAAGGAGTGTAATTGGTAAGAGTGTGCTTGGTTTTATAAGAAACTGTCAGAATATCTTCTGCACATTATAGCATTTTGCATTCCCACCAGTCTGGGGAATGAGTCCTTTTTTTTTCTCCATATCTTCTCCAGCAAGTAGAGCTTTCAAGGTTTTAGATTTCATCCATTTTAATAGTTGTGTAGCAATATCTTGTTTGAGTTTGCAATTTCCTAGTGACATTTGACATTGAGCATCTTTTCTCATGCTTGTTGCTATCTATATGTCTTCTTTGGTAAAGTGTTCAGATCTTTTACCCCTTTTCAAATGAAGCTGTTCATTTTGTTGTTAAGTTTTAAGGATTCTTTGTATATTTTGGAAAATAGTTTCTATCACATATGGCTTTTGAAAATATTTTGCTCCCAGTCTTATCTGAGCCTTATTTTGACAGTGTCTTTTAAAGAGCAAAAGCTTTTAATGCTAATGAAGTTTGCCTTATCAACTTTTTTCACAGATTACATGTTTGGTATTATAACTAAAAAGTCTTCATCAAACACAATGTGATCTAGGTTTTCTATGTTATTTTCTAGAAGATTTATAATTTTACATTTTCCATTTAAATGTATAATCCAATTTGAATTCTCTTTTGTGAAGGGTATACAGTCTTCAAAGGGTGTAAAGTCAAATAGGTGTGATGGTGGTGAAACCCTATAATCTCAAAAATCTGAGAAGCTGAGGCAGGGGAATGACAAGTTTAAGTGCTACCAGGGAAACTTAACAATTTAGTGAGATCCTGTCCCGGGATTAAAAAAAGAGAGAGAGAGATGTAGTTCAGTGTGGAAGGCTGGGTCCAATCCTCAGTACCACAAGGAAAAAGAAAGAGGGTGAAGGAGATATAGTAAGGTAATTCTTTTTTTATATATATAGTTGTTCCAGCATCATTTGTTGAAAAGAATTTCTTTTCTCTGTTATATTGCCTTTGTTCCTTTTTCAAAAATCAGCTGACTAATGTGTGTAGGTATATTTCTGGGCTTTCTAGTTTGTCCTGATGATCTATTTGTCTATTCTTTTGTCAATACCACACTGTCTTGATCATTGACTGGCTATTCTGGAGCTTTTCTTTATAAGCTTTAGAATCAGTTTTCAATAAAATAATTTTTGTCAGTTTGTCTATAAAATAACTTGCTGGAATGTTGATAGGAATTATTTTAAATCTATAAATCACACTTGTAAGAACTGACTTCTTATAAATATTGAGTCTTCCTTTCTAGAAACATGAACTATTGTACCACTCAATTTTAGTAGTTTGATTTCTATTATCAGAGTTTTACATTTATATATATATATTTTTTCCACATATTTTATTACATTTTAAAGTAAGTATATCACTTTTGGGGGTGCTGATATAATGGGTATTGTGTTTCTAATATCAAATTTCACTTGTTCACTGCTTGTATATAGGTATGCAATTGAGAAGCCAGACATGGTGTCACACACTTATAACCTTAGCACTATGGGAGGAGGAAGGAAGATGGAAAGTTCCAGCCCAGCCTGGGCAACTAAATGACTTAGAGAGTCTGCCTCAAAATAAAAATAAAAATAGAGATAAAAATAAAAGGAGCAAGGGTGTAGCCCAGTGCCAAGGCCCTGGGCTCTATACCAGTACCTCAAAAAGGAGGAGGGAGGAGGAGCAGGAGGATGAAAAAGAGGAGGAGGAGGAGGAGGAGGAGGGGGAGGAGGAAGGGAGGAGGAGGGGGAGGGGGAAGAAGAGGAGGAGGA
>NW_004624811.1:4538177-4563940 GCF_000247695.1 Heterocephalus glaber
GGGGAGGAGGAGGGGGAAGAGGAGGAGGAGGAGGAGGGGGAAGAGGAGGAGGAAGAGGAGGGGGAAGAGGAGGGGAGGAATGTAACTGACTTATATATTAACCTTTTATCTTGCAACTTTGCTACAATCCCACATTCATTTCAGGAGGCTTTTGTTTTGTCATTTCTTTTGACAAAGACATTATAGACAATTATGTCATCTAGCAACTAAGATAATTCTATTTCCTTCATATCTCTCTCTCTCTCTGCATATCTTTTATTCTCTTTCCTGTCTTATTGTATTGACTGCAGGAGAATTTTCAATCAAACTGAGAGAGTTCTCTATTTCTAATTTGCTGAGTTTTTTTCATACATATGATTGGGGTTTTTCTCAAATGTTTTATTTTTCTCCATCTATTGATATGACAATGTGTTTTTTCTTCTTTAGCCTATTGATCTGATGGATTACAGAAACTGATTTCAAGTGTTGAACTAGTTTTGTATATCTGTGGATAAAAATCCATCTGGTCATTGTGTACAATTTATACATCATTGGATTTAATTTACCAATATTTTGTTGAAGTTTTAATATCTATGTTCATGAGAGATACTGTTCTTAAATTTTTTTTTTGGTAATGTCTTTCTCATCTTGATATTAGGGTAGAGCTGGCCTCTTTGAATCCATTAGGAAGTACTTCTTGTGCTTCTATTTTCTGGAAGAGTTCATAGAGTGAGTTGTTATAATTTCTCCCTTAAACATTTTCTAGAATTCATCAGTAAAGCCATCTAGGCCTGGTACTTTCTGTTTGGGAAAGTTAATAATTAATGATTCAATTTCATTAATATATATAAGCCTGTTCAGATTGTCTCTTTCTTCTTGCGTGAGTTTTGTGTCTTTCAAGGAAATGGTCCATTTCTTCTAGATTATCGAATTTGTGGGCCTAGACTTCATCAGAGTATGTACTCCTTACTTATGTTTTCAGTATTCACGAGATATGCACTGATGTTCCCTCTTTCATCTCTGATACTAGTAGTTTGTATCCTCTCCTTTTTCCTTAGCATAGCTGGAGGTTTGTCGATTTTACTCATTTTTTCAAATAATCATACTGGTTTAATTAACTTTTCTCTATTGATTTCCTATTTACAGTTTCATTGATTTATGCTCTAATTTTTATTATTTTACTCCTTTTGCCTTCTTTGGATTTAACTTGCTTTTATTTTATTGCTTTTCCTCATTTTGTAAAGTAGAAGTTCAGATAATTGACTTTACATCTTTCTCCTTTTTTAAAACATGCATTCATGCTATAAATTCTCATCTAAGAATTATCAGTACATCCTACAAGTTTTGGTATGTTATATTTTCATTTAGCTAAAATTGTAAAATAGTTTCTTAAAATTTCCTCTTTGACCTACATGTTGTTTAGAAACATATTGTCAGTCTCCATGCATTTTGGATTTTCTAGTTTAATTTTCTAGTTTTGGTTTCTAGTTTAATTATATTGTGACCTAAGAGAATGTACTGTATGAATTCAATTTTAAAATATGTTCAGGTGTATTTCATGACTCAAAATGTGGTCTCTTGGTAATGTTCCACATGACCTTGAAAAGAAAAAATGTGATTTTCCTCTTATAGGATTAAGTAATTGATAGATGTCCATTATGTTTAGTTGATTGATTTTGCTTTTAAGCTCAATTACGTCCTTACAGATTCTATGCCCACTAGATCTTCTCCTTATAGATATAGGTTCTAACTGTAATAATGGATTTATCTAATTCTCTGCAATTCTATCAGTTTTTGCCTTATGACTTTCAAAGCTCTTTTGTTAGATACATACATGTTAAGTATTGTTGTTTCTTAAAATTCCTTTCCTGATTGGTTCTTGGGGAACTGATCACTTTTTCTCTGATAATTTTCTTTGTTCCAATGCATGCTCTCATAAAAGCAGTTCTCCTTATATTGTATAATAATAATGCTTTTTTCTTTTATATCATTACACAATAAACATTTTGTTGGTTATTGATACATAATCTTCATAGCCATTTCAGTAGGTAGAATAATGATTTTTCAAAAAAATTTATCTCCTAATTCCTAGAATCTGTGTATATATTGCCTTATGTGAGACTTCACAGATGTGATTAAGTTAAAGACCTTTATATGGGGAGATTAGCCTAGATTATCCAATCATATAGAATCATAAAAGTGGAAAACCTTTCCCAACTGTGGTCAGAGGCAGATGTGACTACAGAGGAGAGTCAGACAGATGTAACATTAACATTGCTGGCATTGAAGATGGTGGAAGGAATGTGAAGGGCCGAAAAAAAGCAAAGGAAAAGAGTCTATCTTTCAGGTCTTTATTTTAGTCCTATAAAACCATATCATATTTCTAACATACAGAACTGTTGGATAATAAATTTGTATTGTTACAAGTCACTAAGTTTGTGGTTACATGTTACAGCAGCAATAGGAAACTAATACATCCACCATTTCTGCTATGAAATATTCCACTCAAATGACATTCCATCATCTACTATGACAAGCCTCCATTACTGGCTATTTACCTTCTTATTTCTAATTATTTTCTAATTAAAATGTCCTGAAATTTACCTTGAAATGTGTTGGTATACAAAGTACTTAGAAAGGTGGATGGCACATAATAAGCAATCTCTAAACATGCTTAGCTATTATTATTTTGTTGGGATAGAATCCCAAAATTGGGATAATTAAGTAAAAATATACCAATGTTTTATTTTGTTTCTTGATGCATAATTTACTTTTCAAGGGATCCAATCAATAAATGCTGCTCTTCATTTTCATGATGATGAAAATTATTGACTACAGATAATAATAACTACAGATATACATTTAAGAAAGCCTTAAAAATCAAAGCTAGTACCATCACTCATGATACTCAGAACACTTGGAGTAGAGTGAGAAATTTATGAAGAATACCATATTTTAAAAAGAATACCATATTTCACTACAACTGTAACTGTCTGTCAAAGATCACCCCTGCATTGCAGTACTGCCTAGTGTATTAGGTTCCAAATCAGTCCTTTGACTTCTGAACTTATGGTCTCCTGTGTGAGACATGCCATAGTGGAACAGAAAGTTGGCACATGATGGATTAATAGCAGTAATAACTCTCCAGTGGAAATATGTGAAGAACTTCAAAGTATTGCAGAGCACTAATATGGTTTTGAGCAAGGGGTCAGAAGAGAGTATATACATGTGTATGTGATACCCCTCAAGTCTGATTTCACTACAACATACAGAAGTATTTTCAAGGTGAAAACTCTGAAGAGATTGGCATTATACAATACCCTTGTATGTAATGGAATTAATTTTCCATCATCATTTCAAATACATTTATTGACCAAAATGTCAGATGTTGAATACAGACTTTCTCTTGACACTGAGAAGATGTCACCTGAATTCTCTCATGGCTAACTTAAATCACCAGATCATGGTGACTTTAAATCACCAGAATCCCAATCATTACAGAGGCTTACTCTTCTAGCTATATGTACTAGTCAGCTTTTGTCTTGGGATAAAATACCTGACACTGATAAGTTAATGGAGAAGGGGTTTATTTGGGCTCACAGTTTTACCCCAGGGTCAGCTAAATTCAAGGAAATATCGAGTGGAAGGGCATGGTGGAGGAAAGCTGTCCACATCATGGCATCTGGGAAGAGAGAACAGAAGAACCTGAAGAGGAAGAGGCCAGGGAGCAGATGTAATCCCCAAGGTCATGTCCTCATGACACACCCAGTCACATTCAGAAGGGTGCTTTTCTAGTCTCCTAGGCATCTTTCATACCAATGAAGTTGACGATCAAGATTAACAACCATACTATAATTTGCAGGACCCAGCAGTAGTTTGAGAACAAAGAACACAGTTAAGTGATGAAACTATAATCACCTCCAAATATTGGGAAACAGAGTCCCAGGCTTGAGTTGACAGAATTGTAAAAGTACCTCACTGTGGTACAGAAAACAAGATTTGATATCGAAATATCTTTTTTTTTTTTTTGGTACCAGGGATCAAACTCAGGACCTTGCGCTTGCAAAGCAGGCGGCAGCACCGCTGAGCCAAATCCCCAGCCCAGTATCAAAATATCTTCTTGCCCTGCCTATTTGTCTTTTATAATTAAAAAACAATTTTATAATTAAAAAGCAAAGTTACTTTTAAGACTTTGTGCTTCAGTTGTTTAGATGAAGGGAAATTGCCCTAACCTATCCTAATTTGTAACAAAAGTATTTTAAATCTAATATGATCAAAGTTCCTTATGATTCAAGATAACTATCTTCAAAACTAAGCATTAAAATTATCTTAGGCATTGTCTTCATCTACTTTTAAACAGGTGTTACTGGATTTGCATCCAGAATTATTATATAATGAATTCATTTATCATTTGTATTTACTTCCTTGGAGAAAAGTTACCAGCAGCTCTCTCAATGTGATGAGAAAAGACAAACGAAAGTAAGCTGTGTATAAATATAACATACGATTGGGCAAGGGATTTAGCTCAGTGGTTCTGCTGCCTGCCTCGAAAGCACAAGGTCCCGAGTTCAAGCCCTGATACCAAAAAAAAACAACAACAAAAATACAATTAACCCTTAAATGATACCATTTTATACCAATACAAAAATCATTTGTTAAAAAAGGGTTAACTCAAGTCATTTGTAGGAAAATGGATCCATTTTGAAACCGTAATGTTATGTGAACTAAATCAGATACATAAGTTTAAATATCAAATGGTTCCACTCGTGATAAACTCAAAGTATAAAGAGCAAAATAAAAGATAGATAATAGAAAGTAGGGAGATAGACCTTTCCCAAATGGGAAAGGCATCAAGAGATTGAGGCAGTCGGGAGGGAGAAGTGGGAAAGAGGATGAAAAATAAATTAAAATGTGTTCTGTAAACATACTTACCCCATTCAAGGAATGTAAACATTATGTACTGCTAGCATGGACTAATTAAATAAAGAGAGAACTAAATATCACTTGAGATCAGCTTGACTCACAACATCCCACTATTGAAAGGTAAAGGTATTTTGTACAAACTTAGCAACTTATTTTATAGAAATTATATTGCATCATTATGGTTTATATCTAGACGTTCTCCCTCACAGCCTCATAGGCACCTAAGCAGGGCTTTTGAAAAGTGGGGGCTGCTATAGCTAAATGTGCTATTAGGAGATGGAGTCTGGTCAGAAGAGGCAGGTCACCGGGGCTGTGACCTAGTAGCTCCTCTCTTCACTCTCTGCCTCCTGGCTACCATGCAGGGAGCAGCTTTCACCATCAGACTCATGCACTATGCTGCTTCTGCCTTGAAGACAATCAATTACTATGCCAAACAAACATCTATTCCTTTAAGTTTTGGATGTTGAGTATTGTGTCCCAGCAACAAGAAAGTGATTAAGAGCATTGATGTTAATGTTCTTCTGAATTAAGAAAAGAAAGCAGACTCATCATTTACTACCTTTCTTTCTTTAGGGAGGCAATTATGAAAACTATGTCCTACTCAGCTGTATTTATATTCCACCCTCTCAATCTAAGGATAACAGAACTTTTATTCTTGGTAGTATGAAACTTTGCTTAATGAAGTTGTTTGTTTTTGTGGTGCTGAGGATCAAACCTAGAGCCTTGGGCATGCTGCTGTTAAATTCTTTTATTATTGATAGGGAAAAGTCTCATCATCTATAATGTATGCATTTTATCCTATATCAAATAAATATTTAGAAATTTGGAAAGTGGAAGTTATATTTCAAGATAACCCTTAAAATAAAAATTTAATTTAAAAAGTTACCAGTCTCAGAAATATATGTCAATGTCTACTTACAACTAAATGTCTGTATCTATGTTTAAGAAAGATAGATAGATAGATAGATAGATAGATAGATAATAGATATAAGCTTTTTTTTTTAGATATAAGCTTTTAAAAGCTAAAGTGATATGTTTGAGTGTTTGGTGCATAATCAGTAACCTCATGACACAAAATGCCATAGCAACTGCAAGAAACAAGTACTGAAATAAGCTCCCAGGATACTAATACAAGAATGTCTTTAAGGATGGTTCTTATTTTCTAGTAAGCATTCAGTTAATTTATCAATGGCTTCACATCTCAGCACCTGCCAGAAAAGAACAGTAAAATAGTCCCCATTGAGAAATGTAAATAGCTTACTCTGTAGCACCAAGCTAGGAAATCAGAGTATCACTCTTCGGCAGTGACCGATGATGTGGTGGTTATAGGCTCTACCCACCATCTCATAATTTCAGCCTCCCTCAGGATGCTGAAGGTGGAGCTGGTGCTAGGTCTATGTTGAAAGAATTCTTAGGAGGCTCATGAAAATAGATAAATTCACAGACCACTTGACCTAATTACTGAATGAGCAAAACTGACTTCTGTCTATTGATGCTCTGAAGATCCCATAGAAGTCTACCTTTCAGTTTATTCATAAGTATTCACTTCCCTTCAGTAAGTAACAATTATGATGATGATCATAATTAACCTTTTTGGACTTACTCTTTGCTAGGGACTATGCCAAAAATATTGTATACATCACTAACCAAATCTCCATTTTTATACCTCTCTAAGGAAGGTCCCCACATTATCTTCACTTGTATGTACAGAACATGGTTTAGACAGTTTCCATTTCACACAGTCACTAAGTGGAAGAGTCCAGTGTTGAATCTGGGAATTATAACTCTGAGCCTGTTCCTTACTATCATTCCATACAACAATCCCGTTCAATAACTGAAAGAGTATTAATCATCCTTGGAAAGTTTTGCACATCATAATTATGCCAGTGCTCCCCTCATCACTACCAACTAAGTAACCATATCATGTTCTTTAAGAGTTTCTCTGAGTTTTATAAAATGTCTTAATCTTGCCCCAGGCATAAACACTGAGGAGGGGCGGTGGGTGCAGAAAGAAGGGAGCCTTCTCAATTAATTTACAATTAACAAAGGCTAAAAGGTCCCTTTCTGAAAAGTTTGCTTGGGGGCCTAGACTTGAAATTTAGTTACTGAATTCTGTCTCCTTTTGGCAGGAAAGAAGCTCCACCATAAATAAACACTAGCTTTCTTGGACTTAAATGTCCTCTCTGCAGCCAAACTGAGACATTCTCTGACATGGAATATCAGCATGGAACCTCTGCCAGGCCTTGTGTTGATGCTTTTTATACACCTCTCAAAATATGATTTTTTACTTCTTCAAGTGGATATTATGAAAAAATTTAAACATATAGTGCAAAAGAAACTATTAAAAGGATGGCACAACAAGCAGTCCAGATTCAACACCCATGCACATACTACCTTTGTCATATGTGGAGAAATCTAAAGATTTCATTATCTTTCAATCCTTAATACTACCATGTACATTTTCTAAAAATAAAATATATTTCTTTATGTATCATATACCAAAGACATCTAAGATTAACAATATTTTCCTAATAATCATATAATAATTAGTCCAAATTCAAATTTCCCTATTTGTTATAAAATCAGGCAATTTTCCATAGTGTAATGATGATCACTTTTCCCTCACAAAATCATTGATTGTGACTTTTTTCACACTAATGTTAAAAGGAGATGTATGGTAGAAGGGTCTGGTGGAGAAGAGCTGCTCACCTCATGGCAGCAAGGAAGCTGAGAAAGAAGAAAGGAGCCAGGGAGGGAGATAGACCGTCCTGGGTCATGCCCCCAGTGATTGGCCTCCAACCGGGCCCACTCACAGTGCCGACATGATCCAGTCACCTTCCAAGAGCCCTGACTCTAGGGCTTGAGAATTTTGGAGGACTTTTTAAATCTACACCATAACGTGCAGACTAGTGATTTTATTCTGGCATGGTTATACAGACATATAGCATACTTTGATCATTTCTTTCTGCATTATGCCCTCCTCTGCCTTTATCCTCTCCACAATCACCTTCCTCTTCTCTACTGCACTCCTTTCTACTTTCATCTTTCTTTTTCCCCAGATTCTTCATATGAGCCAGAATATGCAATGTTTGACTCCCACTTTATCCTCTTTTATTTTAGAAGAGCTCTTCCCCACCACTCCTACTTTCAAAAAAGTGATATTGACATTTTTTAAGAAACCAATGAGTTCTTGTAGAATGTTTCACATTTTGTGTGTATTTGGGTCACTGAACCTGTTCATCTAGCTTTGTATTTCCTATAAACTGGGAATTAAACACTCAAATAGAATTCAGTTAAACATCCTTTCCAGGAGTACCTCATGGGTGATAACTTTATGCTTGGGGACACAGTATCAGATGTACCAGGTGTGCTTCTGTAGATCACTGTGATCATTGCAGTCACTGACTGGCTATGGTGGTAACAACGAGATCTCACTTTTCTATAGGTACTTCTTTCTTTTTGAAGTTATTAATAAGTGTGGAGGGTATAGTTATGTATCACTAATACAAACTGTTTTATAACATCTTGTCACTGAATTTTTAAATAACCCATCGATGGCATACCATTTTGTCTTGCATTGGTTATCTTTTGCCTTATAAAAAGTTTAAAATACTTTTTGTGTAATAATGATGCCAATTTGATAGATTTATTTGTTTTCAACTTAGGGTCCTGATTTAAATTTTTAATGTTTGCTCTTTCCTTTTTAATTAATGATTTTTAATATAAAACAGTGCAAAGTGAAAACCATATGAAAAAAGATATACTCAAAGGAATTGAAGGAAAAAGTTGAACATATATTGTTATACCCATGTTCGTACTAGGACTATGTACAACAGTCAAAAGATAGAAGCAACCCAAGTACCCATCAGTGAATGGATGGAGGGGGTATTTGCATAGAGTAGAATATTTACTCAGCCTTAAAAAGGAAAGAAATTCTGACAAATTACAATATGGGTAAACCTTGAGGATACTATATTAAATAAAATAAACCAGTCACAAAAACACAAATGTTTCATGATTCAACATATACAAGAACTCTTAAAATAGTCACTTTTATAGAAAAAACATGATGATGGTTGCCAGGGACAGGTAGAAAGGGGAGAATGGAAAGTTGTTGTTTAATGAGTCTAGTTTTCATTTTGAAAGATGAAAAGGGTTTTGGAGATTCAATATACAACAATGTGAATGTACTGTACACTACTGAACTGTTAAATGTTAATTTTTATGTTATGTATATTTTACAATTAAGATTTTTTTGTTGTTGTTGTTCTGGGGATCAAACTCGGGACCTTGCCCTTGCGAGGCACGTGGCAGCACCACTGAGCTAAATCCCCAGCCCTACAATTAAGATTTTTAAATAAAAGTATATGAGAAGATCTCAAAGAAAGCTCACTTCCATCCATTTCTTCTCAATTTATTTGCATAACTATCTTTATGAATTTATATATCTTTATGAGTTTATATATCTGGAGTTTTATTTTGCAAAGTTAACCAAGTGTGTGTGTGTGTGTCTGTGTGTGTGTGTATGCTTATTTCCCCTCCTTTGTTACCCATAAAAGTAATGCACTGTGTAAAATATAGGTCTACATTTATGCCTTTCTCCCTAAAAAATTATGATAAAGTAAATGAATTCTTAGCTTCATATGTTTAGATCTTATACAAATGTCTTCCCTCTTTTTGATAGAAATGGTGGAAGTTGCACTAACCTTCATCTGTAGAATCTCTCATAAATTTTATTTGCACCATTATCCTAGGGAAGAAGATTGCTCTTGATGTATCCTGAAGCAGATACAGACAAATGCGCATGTGTGTGTGCGCGCGCACACACACGAAGTTTGTAGATTTTGATAACAAAGGCCATCAGTTTCTAATTGACATTGGTCTCTTTTTCAAGGTCCCTACACTTGTCCCACTTTTCATACCTCCTATTACCATTGATATATAACCTCAAGAAAACATTTACTCATTCAAAACTAAGGCAGAGAACTCCAAACATATGAAGCAAAATATGATAGAATTGGAAAAATGTCCATAGATATGTTTGGAAACTTCAATTTCCAACCCTCAGTAATTGTTCATGAAGTAGACAAATAGTTATATGAATCAATGAGTTGGAGCTAGTTAGGCAACCCTTTTTAATGGTGACTGCTGATTCTCTATTTACATTCCAGCTTCTTTGACTATCACTCCGCTAATGGCATGGAGTGCTTCATGTGGACTTTTAACTTATATTGAGTTGAGAACTTGAGAAAGTTCTACTACAGCAATCCAGGATATAAAGAACATTTTTAAAAAATCAAATAGTTACTTCTAAAGTTTGAATTTGAAATATCCCCCAAAGGTCCATGTATTAAAGGCTTGGTCTCCACCCGCAGTACTTTTGGGAGGTGTGGAACGTTTAGAGGTAGATATAGATGGAAGTAATTTAGGTGAGTGAAGGCATGCCCTTGAAAGGAACATTGGAACCCTGGGCCTTCTCTTCCTGTCTTTGTTTTGTGGCCAGCATGGAGTGAATAGGCCTCCTCCACTACATGCCTCCACCATGATACACTGTGCCACCACAGTAATAGGGCCAAACAAAAGTGGAAGGAAACCTCTGCCACAATAGGATTTTCATCCTTTTAAGCTAAGTATCTCAGGTACCTATGGAAAGCTAACATATTCACTGTCTCTGAGACTTGTAGACTTTGCAAGAATTGCATTAATTGAAGAACATTTCAAATGATTCCCCTGCCATCTTCATCCTAAAAAGTACCACAGGCCCATTTAGAGATACTACTCATGCTGCATCTTCTCTTGGTGTTCCCACTGATTAGCACAGATCAAATGCCAGGGCTGAAAACTGCTGTGAGAGTGTATGTATTGGGTTCCCACCAGGGTTGTTTATCAATGGGGAGCATTTACCTGAGGCTGTCAGACAGCCAACAAGCAGAATGACTTCTCTGGCATATCATAGGAATGCCATAGAAAAAAGCATGTGTAAGCCTCGCTGCACTGACAGATCAGTTCAAAGCAGAAGAGATTTTGAAGATGAAAGCTGGAAATGAATGAATAATGGCAGCAGAAAAAAAGGTTAAGTCTCTTGACCAAGTTTTTCTTAAAGACAAGAGTATTCTATCAGTTTTCAGTTTTATATATGTTACATATACCCTGAAAAGTCATTGCAGACCGTTTTGGATCACTTATCTTGGAGTGATGTATTTCAAGCCCTAAAGGAAAACAGCCTCCAACCCAGATTGATGTACCCTGGAAAACTATCTTTCAAAACTGATGGAGAAATAAGATACTTTCAGGATAAAGAGCACCTCAGAAACTTCATGAATACCAAACCAGCACTCCAAAAAATTTTAGACAATATCCTAGGAAAAAACAATGAGGATCACAACCTCAGGAAGCCCAGCAGAACGAATTTGTTGGGCATGACAAATTAAATGCGAAGCGGGAGAATCCAACAAAAAGAAAATTTCCTGACAAGGCTTTTAAAACTTTTGACTTCATCTCCCTAATGAGTGTATAATTCAACCTTGTTATTGTACTGATTAGTATTTTTCTGATTCTAGTGTTGCACACCTTTCCTTGTGCTCTACTGGGTATTTATCATCTTCTTGTGTCCACTTGTTAATGAGCTGTAAGAGTTCTTTATATATTCTGGTCATAGGTTATATTCATTGTAAATATGGTCTGTTTAAGGACTACTTTTCATTTTAATGATGTCATTATAGTTCTAAATTTTGATGGAATCTCATTTATCAATTTTTTTGTATATATCATGTTTTTTGTATCCTAGGTAGTTCTTGCCTACCCTAAATTCATAAACATTTTGCCTTATCATTTCTTCTTAAAGTTTTATAATTTTAGTCTTTCATATTTAGGTTCATAGATCCCTTCAAGTTATTTTTATGTATAGAAATAAAGGGTTGAAGTTAATTTTTTATATACGGATACCAGGTGTTCTAGTGCCGTTTGCTGAAAACACTATCTTTTCCTCTGCTCTTGAATTGAGTTTATATTCTATAAAATGTTAATGTTAAATAATCTCTCAAAACTCAGTGGACCATATATGTGTGGTTCTATTTCTAGATTCCCTGTTTTATTCCAATGATCTATCTGTTTTCCTTACACCAACACTGCCTTGATTACTGTAGCTTTAGAAGAAGTCTTAAAATTAGGTACTAAACATCTTCCAACATTGTTTATTTTTTCTTGTTACTTTTCTAGGTCCTTTGTACTCCTACACAACTTTTAAATTTCAATATCCAGTTCTTCATTTATAGCAAGTATACACAGACCTGAATTTTTATATATATCTTATGTTTTCTAATCCTGCTAAATTCAAATACAAGTTCTAGGGGCTCCTAGAGATTTCTTAGTGTTTTTTTCTGTAGTTGATCATTTCATCTACATATAAAGATTTTGCTTCTACCTTGCCAATCCTATCCTAATTGTGTCATTTTATTGCCAGACTATTTTGGTTTGGGCCTATGTTTCAAAGTCTAATGGACAGATGAAGAGTAGGCATATATGCCCTTGTTCCCCACCTTAGGGAGAAAGCATTGTATCTTCTCCATTCATATAAGGCATTCTTGCTGGAAGTATGGAGTACATGTCTTTAATCTGTTGAGAAGGTTCTGTTCTACTTCTAGTCTCCTGATAGCTCTTACCATGAACAGCTGTAGAATTTAGTCCAATACTTTCTCCAACTAGTGACAGGATCATATGGCTTTCTCCTTTCCTCTGTTAAAATGATGACTTTTGGGGGTGGATCTTCCAATGCTGAACCAACACTGCCATCCCTATAATAGAACCACTTTCTACATACTTCCAGATCTGACTTCTAATAGTTTGTTTTGTTAAACAAATTTCTATCTATGTTCATACTTTTTTCTTCTATTATTTTTATCCACTTTTAGTATTAGCACAATGTTGATTTCCTAAAATGAGGGGGGAAGTGTTCCTTCTTTTTTCTGCTTTACATGTTTGGTATAATTTATCAGTTAAAATGTATATGAGCCTATTGTTGTCATATAGGTAGGTTTTCAAGCTAGGAATAGACTTTCTTTAATAGGTGCTATTCAAATTTTATATTTCCTCCAGAGTTAGTTTCATTAATTTGTCTTCCAAGGTACTTCTTAGAAGCTGTAAAATTTATTTCATAAAAGATTTTTGTAATATGCTTTCTGTATCCTTTTAAATTCTGTAAAATCTGTGGTAATGTCTCCTAGATCTTGATATTGTAATTTTAAAAATGTATAATTGATATTGTGTAATAGGAAGAAAAAGTCTAAAGGTGCAGAGGAAGTGGGAGGTGTATGGGAAAGGAAAGAAGGGAAAAGAAAAAATATGAGAAAAGGAAGAAAATGGAAACAAAGTCTTTGCAAATAGGGAAGGGTGGAGGGGGTGAAGGGAGGGCAGGGGAAGGCGAAAAAAATAAGAACCAAGATACTCATGTAATAGTACAGTATCCCAATGACAAATGTAACTGTATTTTATACCTAGATTGTACCAATAAACTTAATGGGGAAAAAAATCTATTTGATCTTCGACAAAGACGCCAAAACCATATGTTGGAAGAAAGATAGCCTACTGAACAAGTGGTGCTGGGAAAATTTATTATCTGTTTTTAGAAGACAAAAATTGTACCCTTATCTTTCACCATTCACTAAATTAAAAACAAAATGGATCAAAGATCTAAACATTAAAACAGAAACATTAAACCTACTGGAAGACAAAATAGGTAAAACACCAGAAGGCATAGAAGCAGAAAAGGATTTTCTAAACTGAACCTCAACAAATCACACAAGAAATAACAAGAATCAACAAATGGGATTGTGTCAGACTAAAAATCTTGTACAGCAAAATTAGTAGAGTGACGAGACAACCTATAGAATGGGGAAAAAAAACTTATCAGCTACTCCTTAGATGAAGAACTAATATCTAGAGTATATGTACAAAGAACTCAAAAAAGTCAAACCACCTAAAATTAAAGACCCAGTCAAGGAATGGGCAAGAGAAATGAACAGACACTTCATAGTAGAAGAAATACAGATGGTCACCAAATATAGTTAAAAAAATGCTCAACATCTCTGGCCATTAGAAAAACACAAAATGAAACAACCCTAAGATTCCATCTTACTCTGAAAAGAATGCCAATTATTAAGAAATCACAATTAAAAATACTGGTGTGGCTATAGTGAAAAAGGAACTCTCCTTCAAGATTGCTGGGAATGTAAAATAGTACAACCATTATCTAAATCAGTATGGAGACTTCTCAAAGACCAGAAATTTCATATGACCCAGCTATCCCTCTGCTAAATATCTTCCCCAAAGAACTGAAGTCCTGCTACAATGATACATGCTACTAGTGTTTATAGCAGCACAATTCATAATAGCTAAATCCTGGACACAGTCTGTATACTCGTCAATAGACAATTGGATAGGGCCGGGGGTTCAGTGGTTCCGGTGCCTGCCTCGCTAGCACAAGGTCCCCAGTTCGATCCCTGGTACCAAAAAAAAAAAAAATAGACAATTGGATAAAGAAATGTTGTATCTATATATAATGGAATACTAGTCAGCTATAGAGATGACAAATTTGGCATATTTGTAGGAAAATAAATGCACCTGGAAAATATAATGTTGAGTGAAATAAACCAGACACACAAGCATAAATACCATGTGATATCTCTCATTTGAGTGAGGCAAAGTACAAACAAAGAAAATGATAAAGGATGGATAGAAAGGGACAAAGGACAGATCTCTTACCATAGGGAAGTGGTCCAAGGGAACAAAAGTGAGGGGTGAAAAGAAAGGGAAATGAGTATGCCATATGCAGGAAACTAATAGCCCAAATTAATGTAAACATTATATACCAAAGCATCAGCTAAGATTAGTATCAACAGGAGTCAAAAATGGGGTATGGGAACTGGAGAGGGAGGGAAGGAAGGGGTAGGAAAGGAAATAAGGAAAGAAATATGCTGTAATATGTACGTGTCATCACTCCCCAAGATGCTTGTACACTACATGAACTGCAGACATGTACAAATAAAATTAATTTTTTTTTTTAAAAAAAAGAAGAAAATGTGGAGAGGCAGCAATTGCTGCCTACAGGCTCTGTTTGTGCTTCATGCTTACAAGGTCTGACACTTCAGAAGGAGTTATCTAACAGTCAGTCTGTTATGATCTAGGCCAGGTACTTCATTTGGGCCCTTGGGAGATTAACCAGCCACTTGAATGCTGATTTAGTGCTTAAAGGACTAAAGACTTTAAAAGTCATGGGCTTGTAGTTTGCAGAGTTTTGAAAGTAAATCTTTCTTGCTGTAATGCAAGAGCAGCTGAACATATTTATTAAATTTCCAAGGTTTATATTCATCCCAATTTCTATGAATTCCAAAGAATGTAATACCTTCAAATTATAATATACTTTCCTTTGGCAAACTTTTGCCCCCATCCTGAAAAACTATTTATTAGACATTTTAAAGCTTATTATTGTAATGTGAATACATATGCATTGTAGCCCATTGGCACAGGATGGATGCAAATAGTTTATTAGTAGGCAGGAAATTTGATTGACAAAATTAAAGGAAATATTTGTTAATGGTGTTGAAATTAGAGATTACTCTCCTTTCACATAGCGACAACAACAACAAAATCTTTTCTAGCTTTTGCTGCTAGTGAGGAAAATCTACTTAAAATATCATTAAAGAACCATCCCAACTTCACAAGGGCTTAAAAGAAAGATTTAACATATTAATTTGCAGAACAAAGGCAGCCCAGCCTACAAACAATCTATTAGCACATTTGGCAAGGCAGGGCTTTAACCCTCAGTTATTCCTTCAACCTCAGGAAACGGGCCTTCTTGCAGCCCCCACCCCCACTCCATCCTCAACCCACCCCAACCCCTTTGCACCTGGACCCTGGTTTTTGTGTGTGTGTGTTATGGAGAGGGTTATTTTGCCATGGAGAAAGAAGGACTTTCATGACTTCAAACATGGACATTAGATCAAGTTTTTATCTGCTTCCATAATCCCGTCTTTGATGTCACCACATAGAAACCTCTCAGAATAGAAAGGAAGAGCTGTGAAGAGAGCCCTAGTTAATTTATATGTTTAAGTGCTGCTGCCCTAATTCGCCTGGGTAGCATTTTCATTGTCTTCTGCTTTGCATCCTAAAGGCAGGCTTACACCAACCAATTACGCATGGCCCCTCTGAACAAATAATTGAAATTCACAAGTTGTAGGGTATGGTTAGACGGTGTCTGGGTTGGAGGTGCGAGGTCATACATACTCCCCAGTGCATTATTAAAGTTACAGGCACTCTTCTCACTCACGAGTATTTGTCTTATATTAGCTTTAATGGCAACTAATCAGGTAAGCTACATGTACTAAAGACCGAGTAACCTTGGGGAGCCAATCTCTGCAAAGCAATCAGGGATGCAGAGCTCCTTTGCTCTGGGAAAGCAGTAGATTCTCTAGGAAACACGGGGTCCCAACATGGCTACTGAATTCCAAAACTGGGAATGAATACAAAATAAATTTTATTTCTGAAAAATCAATTCTTTTGAAGTTAAGAAAAAAGTGGTAACACAGAAATCCTAAGGGTTCCACAGTTCTCATAATTCTCTTTTCTCATCCACATAGCCAGAATAATGTTATCAACACAGGAGGCTGGGGGTGAATGTTTGAAGGCAAGTATATTTGCACATGTGCATTCATACTCACACTCCTTTAGCTGGCTAATTACAAATTAATTACTCCAAGCCAAATTTTGCCCTCTGCTGTGTATGTCCAAATTGGTTAATACAGCGGCATGTTCTCCAAGGAAAAGATTCATTCTGCCCTATGGAACATAATGGATCTTTCATTAACATGAACATTTGTTCTAAAGTAGAATTTAGTAGAAGACAGCACAAGCAGCAATGCTGAATGGACTTTGCTCAGTGATGCTTTAAAAGATCTCTCAATAAAGAATAAAGTAAGGGAACTAATCTCTAAGGCTGTCCCACCACTTGAGGCTCCAAATTTACCACACACCTAGTGAATGAAGTCAGCGTATCTCACAAGGTCTGTTGTGGTAAAAACAATTGATAGGCAGTCTTGTCCTTCCCACTTACTTTCTAGCATCTGTACTTTACAAGTTTGGAGAGGAAAAGGAAAAAAACCCCACATATTGGAAAGTGTGCGATGATAATCTATCCTGATGAAAATGGTGAATCAAGTTCCCCAAAGAACTCCAAACTCCTCCAATTATACCTTTTAAAACAGTCCCAAAATTGTTCTACAAGCATAAGGAAGTGAATGTGTTGTGCTCCCTCAGTAAGATTTGCTGGAAATAAATTTGAAAGCAATGAAGAAAGGATTCTGTTTCCTCTTTCTAGAACCTTAATTAATATTGTGATCTTTTCATATGAAATAATATTTTTTCCTTCCAGAAACTTTATACTGTCCAAGATATCTCAGAAAAACATTGAAGCTATACTTGTAGGAATTTATACCATAGATACAGATGTATGAATACAAGTAAGCAAAGGTAAACAGGTGCGGAGTAAATGTTCGTTGCAACATTATTTGTCATCTTACACTGGAAATAATGTAAGTTCTCTTAATAGGGGCTGGTTGAGCTGTGACATGAATATGGCCATTAAATGAATGAGTTAGAGTCAATGATGGCTTAAGAACTTTTAACACCCTCAATACTGAAAACATGACCATGCTTGTATTAGTCAACTTAAACCTGACAAATAACAACCAAACCATGGGAATGCAGCTGTGAGGTAGACAAAGCAACTTGTGTTGCATGATCATTGTGAGCTCCACATGGATGATCCACAAAAGAAGCCAAATTACAGCCTGTGATCTGTTTGGAGGATATGAACTCAAAACTAGTGCACCGTTTTGAGGAACTCTTCCAGAGAACCATCCTTGCCAAAAACTACTGAACTCAGATTCCCTTTAGGGTGGAGCTTAGAGCTTCTTTCTTTGGAGGATGATACTGTCAACATTTCCTGACTGACTCATTCTTTCCTTAGAAGTGTTAATACTGTGCCTTCAGTGAGGTCTGGTTGTCAGTCTCTTTAGTGGAACTTCGCCTCCTGCTGGGCCAACTACTCATATAAACCACCTATGGCTGGTGGCACTCACCTGTCATCCCTGCGCTCTGGGAGGCTGTGGCAGGAAAATTGCAAGTTCAAGTCCAACCTGAGCAACTTAGTAAGACCCTGTCTCAAAATTTTAAAAAATGTTTTTCAAATTAAAAAGAGGATGTGGTTCTGTGTGAAGGCCCTGGGTTCAGTCCCGAGTACCACACACACACACACACACACACACACACACACACACAAAGACTTATTTCTCAGACAATAATCTTTCTGGGGTTTTTGTTTGGTTTTGTTTTTTCAAAAACCTCTGTAGAGCTTTGCTTCTCAAACAATCTGTCCCAAACAATCAGGCTTCTCCCACCCAACCTATTGTGGACTTATATATATTTTTAATTTAATTAATTTTTAAAATAAAACATTTATTGGTACATTTAGGCATACATAATGCTAATATTCATCATAGGGAATTTGCACATGTACATGGTACATCCCGTTCATTTTTTTCCATTTCCCTTCTCCCCCAACCCCCCTCCCCCATGTATAAAAGCTTTGTTTCCAGTTTTTCCCTCTATTTTCACTTTTTTTCCTTGTCCCTCCCTTCCTTTCTTGCTCCCTCCTCCCTTGCTCCTCTTCCCATTTGAACATTTTCTTCCCATTTCCCAACATCTATTATACATTTTAGTCCTTATTTCCACTTTTGGTTTCTCACACCAGAGAAAAAATGTGGTATTTAATAATTACATTAATTTTAACTGATACATAAAAACTATGCATATTAATAGGGTACCATGTGAATTTTGATGTATACACTGATATTTTAATTAGGTTAAGTACATCTGTCTCCTATAACATCACTTGTTTTTATTTTATTTTATTTTTGCCAGCACTGGGATCAAACCCAGGGGGTTTGCACACTAGGCAAGCATTCTACCAATGAGCTACAATCCCAGCATCTTATTTATTTACTTTTGAGACAGATTCTTGCTACATTACCCAGGCTGACCTTGAACTCCTAGCTTCAGGTGATCTTAGATGAGCTATGCCCCGTGCCACCGGGCCCAGCGTGTCATTTCTTTTTGGTGAAATCATTCAAAATCCTCTTTTAGGTTTTTAAATCATTCAAAAATCCTCTTTTAGGTTTCTGACATATACAGTACACTATTATTATCTATATCCACCTTACTGTGCACACTGGAACTTCTTGCTCTTGTAATTTAGTATCCATTGATCAGCTTTACCCATTCCCACCTCCTCCTTGATATTTAAATACACTAAAAATATCAGAATTATGTCAATCTGGTATGAAAGTATCTTACTTTCAATATTTTCCTGTCATAGACTGATGACAGACAATTAGAGTTTCACTACAAGTCCATAAACTGGACTTTGACAAGCAATATCCCAAAATATATGGGTTGTCTATAAAAATTTTTTAAATGAAACATGTTTAAATTACTTTAAAACATGTATTACAGTAAAAGCCAGATTGTCATTAGTCCCCTCACTTCAAGCCCACCATTCTTGCCACTTTCTGAAGCAGTTCTGGAAGTCCTTCTGCACAAGTGCCATTAGTTGCTCTGTCATGGGTGCCTCGATGTCCTGAACCAGTTTCTTTCCTGGTCAGTTTGACTTTGGGGAAGCTCCAGAAGTCACACCATACCGTAACTCGTTAATAAGGTGGATGAGGACACTCCATAATGTTTTTATTTGGCAGAAATTGCCATAAACACTTGATTGGTAAGGGATGACCAACAAATATGATGAGCGTTTAAATTTTAGACTTTATTACAGTGAACATTACCCTCATTTCCAAGACCCTAAATACTCCCTTGCTTTGAACACATGCCCCTAATTCTTCTCAATGTCACTAATGTAATAAGTTCTTTAAAATTGAAACACCACTTTATTTTTTAGCATATCTTGTATTTGTGAATTTTAAACTTGTTGCGGGGGGGGATGCTGTGAATTGAACCCAGGGCCTTACACATGCTAGGCAACTGAGCTACATCCTCATTGCCTAACCTGCTTTATTTTAAATAAATACTGAAAGTTCTCCTGATTCCCTAACATATTCCACGCCTCCACTCCCACCCTCCGTACCTGCCCCAAGCGTGAGGTTCCATCATCTCTCTAATCTTCACTTCTGGAAGTCCTGGGAAGCTTTTCAACTGATAACTCAGCTGGCACAATTTCTCCTCCTCAGAGCAAAGTAGCTACTGGACAACACAGGGTCTAAGTTCGGCTTCCTCAGAGGCTGACCCTGACTCAGACTCAAAATGCAGAGTTTAGGATGACAGATAATCTTAGAAAACCCAGGTAGAGGAATGAGGAAAGAGTGAAGAAGAAAGCAAGAAAAGACAGCCACAAAGTGTTCATTCTTTTGTAATTTATCCCTGTGGGCACTGGAGTTTAATCAGATGGAGGAATGCAGGAAACCATTGAAAACTATGGATATTATACCAATGAGGCAAGGGATCTGGAGGATTTATGTTCCAACTCCCATGCTACATTGGCTGAGGGCTGCTAGGGATGTAGATGATACACTTCCCACCCAGCACGTTGGCTTGCCAAAGTATTCAGAGTACTGTCAGCCAAAGATACACAAGTCTGACAGTTGAGGAATCTCTTAGAGGGCACCCACAGTAAAAGCAACATGTCTGTCTTGTACTACTGTTTCTGGAATGTAGACTGCTCGGCACTGAGGATTATGGATGGTTCAATTTTACATAAAGTATTTAATATGTTTCTAAAATGAATAAAAGTCGAACAGTGCTCATATGTTATTTGAGTAGGACACAAGCATTCACATCCCAAAATGTGTTAGTAAACAGGTTAACTCTACTTTCATTCATCGAAGAGAAGCTTTGGCTTTCTTGTAATAAAACATTAGTAGGTCATTAAACTGACTACATAATCCTAGTTGGATAAGTTCTCTGATGCACTGAGGTCTTTTGGGTGCAGGGGAACACTACTGTGCTAACTAAAAAGTACTCCTCAAACAGCAGTGTGCACACAAATCATCTAAGGACCTTGTAAAAGATTCTGGTTCAATAGATCTGGAGTAGGGCCTGTGATTCTGCTTTTCTATTCAACTCCCTCATGATGTTTTGAGTAGCAGAAGCATAGATGTAGAATTCACTGTGTCATCTCTTGGTTTACTGGCCCATTAAATGTCTAGCTGCACAACATCCCAGTGGCTTTAATTTTATTTCCAATGCTGTGCCAGATGTAATTTGTACCAGCTCACAAGGGCTAGTTAAATTTTCAGGAATTTTGCAAGCTAATTGTTAGCACCACTCATAGCTTGGAATCAATTATGGTAGGAGTATTTACACCACACAAATCAGCAAATGCTATAAGGATATCAAATTTTTATTTCATTGATTAATTCACTGGTAAAGTTAGAACCCTCATGGTTCAATCACTTCAAAAGCGCACTTGCTGCCATCAAGCCTTCAATACAATGAGCTTTTGAGGAGATATTTTGGATTAACAACCAGTAAATGAAAAGTACAAAACTAAAGTATCAAGTGCAATTTGAAGTAGATTCAATAGCCATACTCTGATCGGTTCAGTGCTCATTGTGGTAAGAAGACAACTGTCCCCCACTCCTGTAGGCAGAGAGCCATTTTAGTTTCTAGATTGCCTCCTAGATCTTTAACTTTAGTTTCTTCACAGAAGACTGAAGATCTGTCTCATAGTTCAAACTTAGGACGTTGACAAACATCTAACCTGTCTTTGCTCATGTTCTTTGTCTCTAATTTGGATGGTAAGTATACTAGCCTATTACCCTCACTAAGCTGGGACAGTAATGTATTGTCCAAGTTATTTTCTGGTTTGCTGAGACAGGTTACACAACACTCACAAATACCCAGAAAGGAGTAAACGTTTATTTTGGCTCACAGTGTGTAGAGGTTTCAGGCCATAGTCAGCTGTTTCCAAGACAGGGTGGCATGGCAGAAAAGAACAGTTCATACCATGACAGGCAGAAAATAGACAGCTACCAAAAGAGGAGGGAGGGAGGGAGATCCTTCTAGGCCAGGCCCCCAGTGACCTACCTCCTCTGGCCAGTCTTTACCTTCCAACTTAAAAGTTAGGTGTAAACTCATCAGCAGACTAATCCACTGATGAGTAAAACCCCCATGATCCAATCACCTCTTAAAAGCCCCACCTCAGATCACATTAGGCTTTGGGGGACATCTAGATATAAGCCATAACATTTTACCCATAGCCCCCAAAAGACTCATGTACATCTCTTTATACAAAATGCATTTAGTCCAACTCCAAGAGTTGTTAAAGTCCTAACAGCTCCAGCACTGCTGAAAAGTCTAGGTCCAAAATCTCCTCTGAGATTTAAGGCAAGCTTTTAGCTGTGAGTCCCTGTAAATATCAAAAAGAAAGTTAAGCATTGCTGACATACAAAGGCACATTCCCAAAGGGATAGAAGGGAGAATCGAAAGGGGTGGTATCAAAGCAAGACCAAGAGGTCAAACCTCAAACCCCATAGTTCCATATCCAGCACCTGGGGCAATCTGTGGCAAGATGTACACTCCAAACCACTTGGGCAGTCCTGTCCCTATGGCATTGTTGGTGGTTGTAGCCCTTATGGATTCTCTCTTGGAATGGTTTTGCTCATTGCTTGTGGCTTTCTTCAGATGTTCCACACTCCTGGCTTCTCCAACTTGTTGGGGCCTCTGCTGCACTTTTAGCTTTACAATCACAGCCTCGTGCACTGCCCTCTCAGGCACATTGTCTGGCCTCCCAGACCTTCTTCTGAAATCTAGATGGAAGCTTCCAACACCCCACAACTCTTGCATTCTGCATTCTCATGAAACCAGTACCATGTGGATGACACAGATCTGCTGCCAAATTGAGCAGTAGATAAGACTTTGCATCTTGCTGGTGGTTGCAGAGACTTCTGAATGCCTGGATGGCTGAGCACAGTGTACTGAATCCTGGAGAATCAATTCCCATTCTCTAGACTGCCACCATTCATGGTGCCCTGGGGCTCTCTTCTCAAAGTAAAATCTTTCATTTTTGCGAGTTTGAGACTTCCAAGGATGGGCTAGAGCTAGTTCCTGTGATATGCTTTGGCCATCTTTTTATTGCCTGGTTGTAAAATTGGTGTGGTTGGCTTCTTTTTAATACTAAATTTTATTTATTTATTTATTATCAACCAAGCTTTCCATTGCTTCATCTTTGTCTGCCACCCTTAATTCAGTATGCTGAAAAGTTTCTGGACAAGAGCAAAATGCAGAAAAATTTTCTACAAGACTGTAACATACAGGGCCGGGGATTTAGCTCAGTGGTTTCACCTCCTGCTGCACAAGCATAAGGACCCAAGTTCGATCCCTGGTACCAAAAAAAAAAAAAATCCACAAAAAAGACTGTAACATACTTGGCCTGGACTTCAGTTGCCAATGGACTCCATCTTCCCAACTGAAACCTCTTGAGCCTGGTCTTTTCCAGAACATTACTATCAACATTCTGGTCTTCTGAGCTCTGATCAAAATCTCTATCAAGCTCAGGTCATAGCATTATAAGGCTGCTTCTCTGACTAGCATGTCCAAGCCTTTCCAAACTCTTCCCACAAGCCAGTTCCAAAGGCTTCTGAACCACGTGGTCAGCTAGCATCACAGCAATGACACTACTTTTGGTAACAAAATTTGTCTCATTTACTTTTTCATTGCTAAGACAGATTACCCAACACACACAACTTAAAGAAAAACTGCTATATTTTGGCTCACAGTTTGTAGAGCTCTCAGTTCAGAATCAGCTGCCTCCAAGACAGGTTGACATGGCAGAGAAAAATTGCTCATCACACAGCAGAGGAGGGAAGGAGATAAACCCTTCCAGACCATGGTCTCAAAGACCCACCTCCTCTGGCCAGGCTTTACCTCCTAACATCACATTTAGCTATAAACTGATCAGAGGGCTAATCCACCGATGAGTATCATGCACCTATGGTCCAATCATCTCCCAAAAGCCCCATCTGTGATACCACGAGGCATTGGGGAGGATATCTAGCTATAAACCATAGCATATATGATGGTTATTCATTTGACAAACATTTCCTAAAATCTGAAAGCAGAGGAATTTTTTTTTTTGGTACTGGGGATTGAACTCAGGTCCTTGTGCTTGCAGAGCAGGGGGTGGAACCACTGAGCTAAATCCCTGGCCCCAGAGGAATTATTAATAAGTGTGATGTAGACAGATATGTAAAGTATATGCAAAATAAAGTATAATCCTTTTTACATACAGCTTAACAAAGAATTTCACCCAGTAAAATGAAATTAACTTTACTGTGCTCCCACCATAGAATATCAATTCCTAGTTTAAAAAGTTTTTTCCTTTTTAAAAACTTCATTTTATGTTTTGGTTAACACATATTTACATACATTTATGAGAAATAATGTGATATTTTGATTGCTATATGAATTCGATAATGATCAACTCTGGAAAATTAGCATATCCATCACCTCACACTTTCACTTCTTTGTGCGAGTACATTCAAAATCCTCATTTTTAATTTTGAGACATACATTTAATTTTATGTATGTTTAGACTCACCCTACCTTTCTTTTTTTTTTGTACCAGAGATTGAACTCGGGTCCTTGAGCTTGCGCAGCAGGCGGTGAAACCACTGAGCTAAATCCCCAGCCCAAGACTCACCCTAACTTTCCATTGAACACCAGAACTTGCTTTTCTCATCTATCTATGTATTTGTTGTCCAACCTTTGCCTGGGTCTTTTCTCCCCAGTTCTCCTGAGTTTCAGGTAATCACTATTCTACTCTCAAATTCTATGAGATCAGTGTCTTTTAGATTCAACTTATGAGTGAGATCATGTATCTTTCTGTGACTGACTCATTTAACTTGGTATAATGTCCTCTAGTTCCACTGGTATTGTCATAAATGAAGGGATTTCATTCTTTTTAGGACTGAATAGTATTCCATTGTGTATAAATATCATATTTTCTTTTTCCTTCATCCATTGATGGACCACTTGGTATACTCCATATTTTGGCTATTATGAATAATGCTGCGATAAACATGGGAGTGCAGATGTCTCTTTGTATGCTTCTTTCATTTCCTTTGGGTCATGCAGTAGTTCTATTTTTAGTTTCTTGAGGAATCTCTATAATATTTTCTTTAATAAGTATACTAATTTGCATATTCACTAACAATGTAGAAAAGTTCCCCTTTCTGTGCTTCCTTGATGGCATTTCTTTTTTCGGAAGGGTTTGTTTGTTTGTTTTTGTTTTTGGTAATAGACATTCTAAATGGGTGAAATAGTATCTCATTGTAGTTTATATTTCCCTGAGGGTTAGTGATGTGAAGCATTTTTTCATATATTTGTTGGCAATTTGTATGTCTTCTTTGAGAAAGGTAGATAGTGGTACCTCAGTTCATGAATGTTTTTGTTTGTGAACAATTTGGTCAGCAAACAACGATGGACAAAGCTTTGTTTTAGTTTGCAAACTCTGCATCAGATGATGAACAAGACAACAGCCATCTTTTCCTCATGAGCATGGATGTGATTATCTTTTCCAGAATCATGAAATGAATTAAATGCCTGAACAAGGAACCATTTTTTTCAGATCTTTAGCCCAGTTTTAAATGGATTATTTGTTGTTGTTGTTGTTTTTCTGGTACCCGGGATTGAACTCAGGACCTTGCACTTGCAAGGCAGGTGGCAGCACCACTGAGCTAAATCCCTGGCCCTGTTGTTTTTGTTTCATTTTGTTCTGCTATTGTTTGAATTATTTGTAT
>NW_004624811.1:4565714-4590473 GCF_000247695.1 Heterocephalus glaber
TGGGAGGGATGGTGACCGGGAAGCCCCTTCCTCTGGACCAGGAGCAGTGGGACGACAGCTCCGAAGCCCCTACCTCTGGGCTGGGAACAGCAGGACTCAGTACCTTAGTCTGGTGGTCTGGTTCCTCTGCGTCTTTGTAGTGTGGAATCAGGTGGCTGCCTGTCTGGAGCAGGCTGATTCGGAGTCTTCTGTGCGACTCCTGTATATTTTAGATATTAACCCCTTGACAGATTTATAGTTTGAAAATATTTTCTCCTTTTATATCTCTTTGCTCTGTTGTTTTCTTTACTGTGCAGAAGCTTTTTAGTTTGATGTAATCCATTTGTCAATATTTGCTTTTGTTGCCTATACTTTTGGAATCATATCCAAAAAAATCTATGCCCAAGTCAATGTCTTGCAGTGTTTCTTCTATGTTTCCTTCTATTAGTTTCATTGTTTCAGGTCTTACATTTAGGTCTGGAATCTATTCTGAATTGACTTTTGTAACTGGTGGGGGACAGGAGTCAATTTCATTCTTCTTCATGTGGATGTATAGCTTTCCTAGCACCATTTATTCAAGAGGCTATCCTTTCTCCATTTGTTTGTTTGTTTGTTTGGTCAAAAATCAATTAACTAGGGGCTGGGGATTTACCTCAGCAGTGCCGATGCCTGCCTCACAAGCACAAGGTCCTGAGTTCAATCCCCGGTACCCCCTCCAAAAAAATCAATTAACTATAAATGCATAGGGTTATTCCATGGTTCTCTATTCCATCTTATTCGTCTGTATATCTGTTTTTATGCCAGAACCATTCTATTTTAGTTACTGTAGCTTTGTAGTATATTTTGAGTCAGGAAATGTGACACCTCCAGCCAGCTTTGTTCCTTTTTTTCAAGATTGCTTTGGTGATTGGAGGTCATTCGCCGTTTCATATGAATTTCAGGGGTTTTTTTTTCTCTTTCTGTGAGGGATGACATTAGTATATTAATGGAAATTGTATTGAATCTGAAGACTTTTTTCAGTGATATGAACATTTTCTTAACACTATTATTTGTTCCATCAGTGTTTTGTAGTTTTATTGTAGAACTATTTCATCTCCTTGATTGTTTATTCCTAAGTATTTGTCATTGTTTTTGTAGCAATTTCATTTATTTATTTGTTTGTTTGTAATTTTTTCTTTTTTTTGGTACCCGGGATCGAACTTGGGACCTTGCGCTTGCGAGGCAGGCACCAGAACCACTGAGCTAAATCCCCTGCCCTGTTTGTTTGCTTTTTACAATACTGTAGATTGAACCCAGGGTCTTCACATTGAGCTACATCCTCAGCCCTTTTTATTTATTTTTTTAGTTTGAGATAAGGTCTCACTAAGTTGCTCAGGTTGTCCTTGATCTTGTAATCCTCTCACCTCAGCCTCCTAAGTAGTTGGGATTAAAGGCATGCACTACAATGCCTGGTTTGTAGCTATTTTAAATGGCATTGTTCTCCTGATTTCTTTTTTAGAAAAGTGGCTATTAACATATACGAACACTACTGATTCTATACATTGGGTTTATATCCTACAATTTTACTGAATTCATTTATTAGTTCCAACAGTTTTTTGGTGGAGTCTTTAGGTTTTTCTATGTTATGGTAAACAAGGACAATTTAAATTCCCCTTTTACATCATGGATGCCCTTTGTTTCTCTTGCCTAAATGCACTGGCCAAGAATTTCAGTACTATGTTGATCAAAAATGCTGAAAATGTTAGCTTTTTCTTTAAAATTGTAGCATTGTGAAAATATCTCTGAATGGAAAAATTATTTTCTTCAAATGTATTATGAAATGAGTTCAAAAATATAGTCATTACATTACTTTCATTTTAAGATCAGAAGATCTTTTTCTTTAGAGTCAATTTTACCACTTCAAATTTTTATATCCAGTCTTAAGAAAATTCAAATATATATTTTATAAAATATTACTCATGCAAACCTAGAGAGGAAAATATAAGAAATAAATTGGTTGATATGTTCCTAAAAGATCTTCATAGGGTTCAACTTTTCTGAATCACTTTTTGTAAGAGTCAATATCTGATTTCATAATCACAAAATTAGAACCAAAAGGAATATTGTTAAAATAAAATTATATTCAAGCATTACAAAATAGATTTGTAATTACCTGATTGCATTTCACTATCAGTTGATCTAGAAATTTACTTTCATTTCAAAACAAAATTTAAGCAAGTTCATGTTGGTTTTTGCAAACAAGACTTTTTCATTTACAAATGATGAAACGGAATGGATCATCTTAGTAACTTCTCCAAAACGCAAATAAATGGGTCTCTAGGTGCTCCTTGTATATTGTTACAAAACCTACATCCTTTTCACCCCTTTTATAGTCCCTTTTATGGCTATTAATTTTTAATTCTGGAGACATGGTTACTGTGTTTCTGGTCCTCTGGTGGGAGATAAATGTGATTTAGATGCTGTTTTATGTATTCTTGGGGCTGATGGTTCTGATTGTATCTATTTCCCAGGAGAAAACTTGCTGGTTTCCACAACCCCTTCCTCACTGGTCATAAAACAAATATTAAACAATGGCAATAAGCTATGAAACTCCTAGAGTGCTCCAATTTTTAATTAAATGATTGCTGATGAAATATGGCTGAATACATAATATATAAAGAATTCACATAATGTACCTTTGTGTAGACTATACATATTCCTTGTGCTCTTGAGACCTACCAGCACATGTACAGAATATTAACTATTATTTTTGAGTCATATTTTTATGTTACAATTTCTGGTATGTTCATGAGAGCATAGGGGATACCTAAGTTGTGTTCTCTCAAAACTGGATTGCAGATTTTTAAACAGAACTGGCTATTGTCACTTAATATAAACAAACTCTCTGTATCTGTTATATATAATATTTTGTATACCTCCAACAGCCATTTAATATGAGTTTTGTAGAGGAGTGATAAGCTTTTAAGGCCTTCAACTCTTCCATTATTTTATAAAAAGTCTCCAGATGAAAGCTGGAAGAATTTAAAAACACAAATCTTCATGGTAGTCTGGAGCTCATTTAAGTATATTCTAAAACATTGATAATTTTGTTTACAGAAGTATAATCTACTCAGTGCTGTTAATGTCAGTTTTCCGTACATTCTGCCAAGATATTAGTCAAAGCATACAGAATCTGCCCTAAAAGGCTCCAAAGAAAGTTGTTTAAATAGGTACTAGAATCAAATTATGTATGCACTTATACATAACCTTTTATCCTCACCACACACACATACACAAATACTGTAGTAAGTCAAATAGAGATACTTTCTTTTTCATATATCTTTTAAAATCCTTTCCAGGAAACTAATATTTATCTCCCCTACTCTTCTCAAAACCTCACAATTTATTAGACCTCTCAAAATTATGTTAATTTTTTCTTTGTTCCAAATGTTCAAACAGAAATATTCAAAAAAACATTAGCACATATTTAAGATATAAGCCAAAGTTAAGTGACACTTCTTAACTAGGGAAGTTTTTCCTGATTGCCACTTAGTTATCATATATATATAATTAACCAGATTTGGCCATGAACATTCACCAGAGCCAGAGGCCTTTTAGATAGATTCAAATGAATGATTTGCAAGGAATCATCTAAAAATAATCTGCTCAGAGCTCTTCCATATGAAATGAATGTGGGATTCAGCCATAAGAAGATAATATATGCTTTGTTTAGCAATGTATCAATGAGAGAGATAGAAAGAGAGGGAGGGAGCACAGGAGGGAGGAAAGGAAGATGAAGGGAGGAAGGAAGGAAGGAAAGGAGGAAGGGAAGAAGGATAAAAAGAACTGTAAAATTTTGTGTGAGGTGAAAGAGAACTGAATTGTTCTTGGTGATCTTTATTTCATTACTAGGAGTCACCTTTGGAGAGTCATGTCACTTTTCTGAACATCAATTTGCTCTGCTGAAAAGAGGAATAACACCCATCTTGCAGGGAATGGAAAGAGATTTATAAGTAAGTTCTTGGAAATCATGAATCTTCATGGGTCAAATCAGTACACTTGTTCAACTTTTATTATTATTATATCTCTTGTATGAGGAATGAATGGCTTTGTTTTCTCACTTTAATTGGATTCTATGTGTAACATGATTGTCTTAAGTCATATCCTAAAGAGATAGGGACTCTGGGCACTAGTCAGATCTTCTATTGACCAGTGCTTTTCAAACTGCATTGTCCGTGAAATCACTAGGATCTTGTTAAAGTGCAGGCCTGGAGTAGGGCCTGAGCTTCTGCTTGTCTAACCAGCTCCCAAGTAAGGCCAAGGCTTGAAAACTCTGCTTGATTCTTGGTAGGACTAGAGGATGTTTCCATACTTCCACACACTGAGCACACATTATTTATTGGATCACAGCACAAAGTTGTAAGTGCTGCTGCTGATGTCATTTGAGTTCTTTCCTATGGTGATAAATATATCCTCTGGGAATGATTGCAGCCAACAAAGAGGACTGTAAACTAAATGACAGGGTGAAATGGGTAGGGGGGACAGCAATTCATGGAAGAATCTGCTGCTTGTCCTCCTTTCTTGGCTGTCACTCATGATAAATGGCTCTATGCAGAAAGGTTGAACTCAACTGCAGTGGTGACTTGCAATTAAACCTCTTCTGCATCCTTTGCCGTGTCCTTCATTAGCATACTATTCATAATATGTACCATAATTACATAATACATATCATATCAAGGTGGAAACAAATTTTCATTTTGGGAGATTGTTATAAATATGAGTCTATTTCTCTAGAGAATTTAATTTATATCTTAAAATGTAAGTTTTGTCTTCATAACGTTAACTTGAAACAAAACATGAAATACTGATGATAAGTTAGAAGGAAGAGTACAGAGACAAAGCCATCTATTCATCATAATCTCCATTCTTTTATCAATGCCTTCATCCAGCAACATTTACTGAGTCTCTACAACATGCCAGATACCGTTCGAGGCTCTAGAATAAAGGAATGAACAAAATACTTTCCTTTCTCCCATCCCACTGTGCCCTGATGGAGCTTACATTTGTACAAACAAATAAATAGACTGGTAGAGATAAATGAACAACAACAAAAGATAAAACAAAGTGAGAGGAAAGGGGAAGCAGAAGTGAGAGTTCTGCTTGATATGAAGGGAGTGGTGTACAAGTATTAAACTAAAGATAATAAGACGGCGAAAGAGAAGAATCAAGAACTCCAAGATTTTTGCTCTGACCCCCTGCAAGAATTAGGCTGCCAGGGCCTGGGATTTAGCTCAGTGGTTTCGCTTCCTGCTGCGCAAGTGCAAGGACCCAAGTTCAATCCCTAGTACCAAAAAAAAAAAGAATTAGGCTGCTATTTCATGAGGAATTTACATGAGGAAAATAAACCAAGTATTAGAACAATCTAGGCACTAGTCTTCTCAATTTTCAACTGATAGGGGAAAAAAGAGGAAATGAAAATTGGGCACTCTTGCATATGAAAATCTGATAACGAACAATCCTCTTTAAAATCCATGCTAATACAGGCATAATGACTCACACCTGTAATCCCAGCACTCTAAGAGGCTGAGGCTGGTGGATTTTAAATTTGAACCCAGTCTGTGCAACTTTGACTTTTAAATACACAGGCTTTGAGGTGACAGTACCACATAAATCAATCAATCAATCAATAAAATACTCATGGCTTCTTTAAGATGTTTACCTAATTTGCATACAAATATTTGATAATCTATTGCAAACATCTTTTCAAAAAGAACTAGTACTATGTGTTTATTTTGGAATATCTATTAATGAGCAGTAATACATCAACAATTCAAATTAATACATCAAAATTTTAAAAAAATTATCTCAGTAGATTTAGAAAAGTCTCTGATAACACCAACACAGAGACTCCTACTTCCAGGAATATTGAATAAACATATTTTACTTAATTCTTCACATTAAGTACAACTTAAAACTCTGGACATTATATATTCAGTAAACATTTGCAAATGGGAAGGAAACCAAGAGATGAAGGGAGAGGGAGGGGATAAGAAAAGAACTGAGATGTATTAAGTACATGTACCAATTAAATGTAATCATCATGTACTGCAAACATGTACTAATAATAACAGAAAAGAAAAAAAATAAGGAGACTAAAAGGTATAAAGAAGAAGGTAGATTGGTGGGACTTCTGGAACCCAAGGAATAATACAGTGGTGAGTTTCCTGGCTTTTCTTTCTGCCTCAAACACTCCAGAGTCAGAGCTGAACATGATAGTGAACTAGAAACACCAACAACCACTGCCAAATACAGCCCCAACAAAGCCCATCTCTTTAGCCAAAGGAGCAGGTAATAGGCAGCCTGGTGAATCAGAAAGCTTTTAATAAGCATTCTACTCTAAATGAGCACCTAAGAAAAGATCTATCCCCACCTCCACCCCCAGCAAAGACTGAATCTGAAGCTTAAAGTTCCATTCTTGGGAGTCTGTAACAAGGCACCTCCACACCCTGCCATGATGGTATCAGAAAAAGTCAGACAGGGTTGTGGAACTTTTGTTTGCTTTAGTTGCTAACAAGGCCTTTCTCACATCTTGTTGGTGGTGGACTCCAAATTGTGAGCCTTGGCTTGTGCCCTCACTTTGCAGTATTAAGGAGTGGGAAGAGGGCACCAGTGAGGTGTGAGAATTTTCACCACTGCCGAGCAGTAACAAGATCACCCTACAGTGTTATCAGTGGAGACTGTACGGGGGGCCAGAACCCCTAGTCCCACTCGGTGGTAACAAGCTATCAACTCAGATATCCACCAAGGATAACTGGGCTTCTACCTGGCAGCAATGAGACATTACACCCTTCCAGTCTGCCAGCTTGTGTTTCTTTCAAAGAAAGCCAACTGGTTACAACAGGGTTTAAATAAGACCTAGAATTACATAACATAAGAATATATCAATGTTTGTCTTGATGAAAAAAGACAATCGAGAGATGCCAAAAGACATACAATTGTACATGCTTAAAAGAAATGAAAATTGGCCCAGGGATTTAGCTCAGTGGTTTTGCCTGCTATGCAAGCACAAGGACCCAAGTTGCATCCCTGGTACCAAAAAAAAAAAGAAAAGAAATGGACTGCTTTTTCAAAAACAAAGACGATGAAAGGAAAAATCAAGTGGAAACTTTAGAAATGAAAATGCTATAACTGATATGAAAAGCTCACCAGGGCTGGGGATTTAGCTCAGTGGTTTCCCTGCCAGCTGCGAAGTGCAAGGACCCAAGTTCAATCCCCAGTACACCCCCCCAAAAAAAGAGACGCCAAATCACCCCACTGCAGATAGGCAGGTCTGCCCATGCCCTACCGAGGTCCTGAGTCGCACAGAACATGCCGAATCAGCCCGCTGCACAAAGGAAGGTCTGTGCACGCCCTACCGAGGTCCTGAGTCATGCAGAAGACACTGAATCACCCCGCTGCAGACAGGCTGCCACCTGGTTCCACACTACAAAGACACAGAGGAACCAGACCACCAGACCAAGGTACTGAATCCCGCTGTTCCCAGCCCAGAGGTAGGGGCTTCGGAGCTGTCGTCCCACTGCTCCTGGCCCAGAGGAAAGGGCTTCCAGGCCACCATCCCTCCCACCGCTCCCGGCCCAGAGGAAGGGGCTTCTGAGCCACCATCCCACTGCTCCTGGTCCAGAGGAAGGGGCTTCCCAGCCACCATCCCTCCCGCTGCTACCGGCCCCTGTCCCACCTCTCCCAGCTCAGAGGAGGTAATCCGTGCAGGTGCTAACAGCCCCCTGCCCCAGTCGAAATGAGAAAACACATAAATAAGTCTCAAAACCAGACTTCTAGATCACCTACAGCAACCCCAAAGGGAAATGAGATGGAACACTCTGATACTCAACCACCTGGACCCACTGAACTGGCAACAAAAGGAGATCTGGAAAAAATGAAATCAGAAATAATTTCTCAGATAACAGGAGAAATTGTGCCCCTAGTGAAAGACATGATTAATAAATCTAGAGAGGAGCTCAGGAACATGATGAAATCTCAACATAGGAAACAAATGAAATCCATAAAACACATGCAAATAGATTTCCAGGAGATGAAAAACTCCACTGAAAGTCTACACAGCAGAATGAGCCAGTGTGAGGACAGAATTTCAGATATAGAAGATAAGATTCCAATTAGTGACCAGAAAAAGAAAAATTGCTTCAAAATTATAAGGGAACATGAGAAATCAATCCAGCAGCTGCTAGATGATGCAAAGAAGAATAACATAAGACTGATTGGACTCAATGAAGAAACAGGAGAGAGTGCAGATGACATAAAAAAATCTCTTCATAGAAATAATGGCAGAAAACTTCCCAAACAGGGGAAAAGAGCTTGATATACAGATAAGTGAGGCATATAAGACTCCAAATAGCCTTGATCAAAAAAAATCTACACATAGGCATATAATTGTTAAGATTCCAGAAACACAACAGAAGAACAAAGTTCTCCAAGCAGTCAGAGAAAAGAAACAAATCACATACAAAGGAAAGCCCATCAGAATCACAGCAGACTTCTCAACACAAACCATCAAGGCAAGAAGAGCTTGGAGTGACATATTCCAAGCCCTAATAGAAAACAGCCTCCAACCTAGATTGATGTACCCTGCAAAACTATCTTTCAAAATTGATGGAGGAAAAAAAAAAAGCTCAGCAGATAAGGTCAACACCAAAATGGAGGAAACTGGGAACAAAATTAGTGAAAGGCAGAATAATGAAAATAATGGAAATTACTCTGAAGAACAGAAAAAAAGTGGATTTTAAAAAATGAATAGAGCTTGAGATAAAAGAACAGCTCTATGTGATGGCTTCAGAATTTTATCAGAAAAGGAGAAAGAGAAGAGGTCTGAAAAAGTACCAAAAGAAATAAATTCACAGCAGTCATAAATTTACAGATTTAAGAATTTAAGTGGCTGTCAAACAAGATAAACCCAATGAAATCTAAATGAAGACATATAATTAAATTTCTGAAAACTAAACACAAAAATAATTGTGAATAAAGAAAATATGATATACATACACAACAGAGTACTGTCCAGCCATAAAGAAGGATAAATTTGAGTCATTTGTAGGAAAGTGGATGCACTGAGACTATAATGCTAAGTCAAATAAATCAGACACAAAAGTTTAAATATCATATGGTTTCCCTTATATGAGAAACCCAAAGTATAAATAAAGAGCAAAATAACAGCAGTAATAGGAAACAGGGAGGTAGACTGTGGAGATGAGAAGAGGATCAAGAAATAGAGAGAGATAGGAGGGAGAAGAGGAGATGAGGAAGTGAAAAGGATTAAGATTCAATGTGTGTATGTACCAACTTCCCACAATGAGTGTCTTTTTAGGTATCATGGACATGTATTAATAAAAAAGGTAAAATTTCTATTGCATATATACCTTAAATATATACAAAAATGTTGCTACATTTTTAATTAAAAATAAATATAAAAGCCCCCAGGATAATTCTGAAAGCAGCCAAAAAAAACCCCAAAACCCCACAACATACCTGCAGAGGAAAAATAATTAGAATTACAGCATGTTTCTCATTAGAGCCATGGAGATCAGTGGTATTTTTCAAGTGTGTAGGTAAAGAATTGTCAATAAAGTAGCTGACACTCAGTGAATATAACCTTCAGAATGTTGAGGAAATCAAGATATGTTCAGATGAAGGAAAACTAAGAAAGCCTGATATCAATAGACCTAACACAAGAGAATGGCTAAAGGAAATTCTTTAAACAGAAGTAAAGAAAAAAAAAAGAAAAGAAGTAAACTTCAGAAAAAAAAAGACAATGGTGAGAAAATTATGAGTAAACACAATAGATTTTTCTCTCTCTCTTGAATTTTCTAAATTATGGTTGAAGCAAAATTTGTAATATCATCAATGTAGCTATAAATGTACATAGAAGAAATATTAAAATAAATATATGAGGCAGGTAAAGAGATGTAAAGGAAGGTAAAGCTTTTATATTTCACTCAAAATGATAAAATGAAACCAACATTAGATTGTATGGCTATAAGTATGTATATAAGTAAAGTAATACCTAGAGAAACCATAAAAATCTATGCAAAAAATGTACTCAAAAACATTATGAGAAAATCAAAATAAAATTCAAAAAAATTTGTGTAACCCAATGAAGTCAGAAAAAAATAAAACAAAAAAGAAGAGAACAAATAAGACAAAAATTAAAAGACTTAAGCCTTAATATACCAATATTTATGATAAATATAAATTACGTAAGTAAATTAATTAAAAGAGACCAACAGAACTGATTATAAGACATGACCCAACTACATACAGTATACAAGAAACTCACTTCATATATATGGTCATAGACAAGCTGAAAGTTAAACCATAGAAAAAGATAAGTCATATAATAATAAAGGAAAGCAGAAGTGACTATATTAATATCAAATATATTATATTTTAGAACAAAGAAAATTATCAGAGATAAGGAGAGACATTATATAAAAATAAAAGTGATTATCCTCTAAAAAGAAAAGAGAAATCCTAAGTGTACATGTGTCAATAGCAGAGCTCCAAAATATGTGAAGCAAAAACTGACAGAAAAAATAGACCAATCCACGATTAGTCTTACACTTATTGATATAACTATTGATATAATTCATAAGTACATACTATATATTTATTATATAAAATTATTATTACAGAGACTTCACATCACTCTTGAAAATGAATAGAACAACTAGACTAAAAAATCAGTGAGGATATGGAACTCAATTACACTGTCAGCCAGTAGGCACTAACAGACATTTCTAGACTACTCCACCTAACAACAGCAAGCTATATGCATTCTTTTCAATTGTCATGGAAAACATATCAAGATATACCATATCCTAGGCCATAAAATACCTCAGAAAGTGTAAAGGAATTGAAATAATGCAGAACGTTCTGTCTAATCACAATAGAATCAAACTAGAAATATCAAATCAGAAAAATAATAGGAATTCTCCAAATACTTAGAAACTAAATGTACTGCTAAATAATCTGTGGTAAAAGAGGCGATCTCAAGGCATATTTAAACATACATAAAAATCAAAATACAGCATGTCAAATTTATGTGACACAGGTAAATCACTGCTCAACTTTTTGGCACTAATCGCGTATGTTAGGAAAAAGATGAAAAGCTCAAATTAATTAACTAAACTCCCATCTCAAAAACTAAGGGAATAAAAGAAGAGCACAGAGCCGGGGATTTAGCTCAGTGGTTCTGGCACCTGCCTCACAAGCGCAAGGTCCAGAGTTCAATCCCCAGTACCAAAAAATAGAAAAAAAATAAGGAGAGCACAAGGAAGAAAATGTTAAAACGAAGCACACCAATTGATGAAATTTAGAACTGAAAAACAGTAGAGAAAAATCAATGAACAAAAAGCTAGTTCTTTTAAATGATCAATAACATAAACAAGCCTCTAATATGACTAAGAAAAAAACCCACAATTTTCCAATAGCAGAAATTAAGAAAGGAATACCAAAATGAAAAGAAAAAAGCTGGGCATAGTGGCACATGACTGTGATCCCAGCACTCTGGGAGACTGGGCCAAAAGGATCACAGATTGGAGCCCAGCCTAGGCAACTGGGCAACTTACTGAGACCCTGTCTCAAAGTGAAAATATAAACAGGCCTGGTATGCAGCTCAATGGGAAGGCCCAGAGTTCAACCCCCAGTACCAATAAATAAGTAAATAAATAAATAATGTAATTTAAAAAAAATAAAGAAGGAGGAGGAGAAGGAAAAGGCCAAGGACAAAGAGGAGGAAATATTACTGTAGATGCTGCAGATCCCAAAGAGATACTCTGAAAAACTCCACACATAGAAGTTTTGACAACATAGATAAAATGGACCAATTCCTAGACAAACACAAACCACCAAAATTCAACCAATTTGAAAATGATAATTAGATTAGCCTTTGTTAATAAAATTGAATTTGTAACTTAAATATTCCTCTCAAAGAACTCTCCAGATACACATTTTTTTGCTGAGAATTTCACCAAATGTTTGAAGAGAACTTAACAACAATTCTATACAATATTTTCCAGAACATAGGAGAGGAGAACCATTTTCTGCTTCATTTCACAGAGTTTTATTACCCTGCTAAGAACAACACAAAAAAGAAAACTATGAATCAACATCTCTCGAGATTAAAAATGCAAAAATCATTAGCAAAACATAAAATAGAATTCAACAACATATAAAAAAAAATACAAGATGCCAGTTAAATTTCAATTTCATATAGGTACAAATATTTTTTAGTATCACATGTCCTGTTGTTTATCTAAAATTCAAATTTGACAAGGCAGCCTGTCTTCTTACTTGCTAAATCTAGCACCCTAAACCAGATACTCTTTTGAAAACTTTACATTATGTTATCTCATTTGATCCTCATGACTATTCCATTAGGAAGTTAATTGTACTGTTTTCATTTTAAGAATGAAGAAAGAAAGGTATGGAAAAAGCAAATAACTTGGGGAAAGTGGAGCCAGTTTTTTAAACTAGGCAAAGTTGACCCCCAAAGACTATATCTTAATGAATTTTACAGTTTTTAGTTATTATAAAATATTCTGTAGTTAAACATAGGTAATGAACAAGAGATTTATGTATTGCTATTGAGTGATTTCCCAGCTACAGAAAGTGAAAAAAAAGAATTAAAATATGTATTTATTTTTTACATTTGGTGTGAAAATTAAGAAGCAATACATTTTCTTAGTTTTATAAAAAGTAATAAAGAAAGGGGTCGGGGATTTAGCTCAGTGGTTCCGGCGCCTGCCTCGCAACTGCAAGGTCCCAAGTCCGATCCCCAGTACCAAAAAAAAAACAACACACACACAAAAAGTAATAAAGAAAGGATAAAATAGAAGCTAATGAAAATGGTTAAGTATAGGTCCTAAGTGAGAATCGAGTAGAATGAATAGAAATAGGAGAAAGAGTTTTGAGTATTGTATTTTATAATAAATTTGATCCACATTTTTTTGGCCTGTAAGTCGTTACCATATTATTTTTAAATCAAATTACATTTAAAAAGATGAAAAATCACATATTAAAAATAAATAACACTAGACTATGTATAAAGGTAGTAATATATCCAAACAGAAGAAAGAATAATTCAAGTAAGATTTATACACCAAACTGTGGTGGAAAATCCTTAATAGAATATGTTATAAACACCAAAAAAAAAAAACAAAGCAAAATATTTAATTCCATTTTTAATTGTATTGGAATGAGTCTGAAGATTTTTGTGAATGTATAAGTTAGGAAAAATGAATAACCTGGTGCTCTGAGAGTATCTTAGTCCATTTTCTGTTGCTATAACAGAATATCACAGGCTGGACCATTTATTTTTAAAATTCTGTTTTAGCTCTTGGCTGGGAACTTCTGGAGGCTGAGAAATCCAGGGGCATAGCAGTGGCCTCTGCATCACAACATAATAGAAAGTGAAAAAGCAGATGAAGACATAAAAAAGAGAAAACACAAGGAGAGACACATTTTTAAAACAACTTCTAAACAAAGGTAGTTTTATAACTACTTCTAAAAAGTAGATATTCCTTTCAAGAATACTTGGTCATCATGACCCAATTAAATCTCATCACCCCACGTACACACCTCCACATTGAGTATCAAGTTTGCAACACGTGAATTTGGAAGACACATCCAAACCACAGTAGTAGGATGGCTGGACTTCACTGGAACTCTGTCCCTCTCTCTGTAATCTCAGGGTCTCTCCACATTGTTTCTCTACCGGAGTAGTTGAGCTTAGGTGGTGGTGGCTTGGGGCTTTAAGAAACCAAACCAGAAACAGCCAGTCCTATTGAAACCTAGGGCCAGAACTGTACGGAGTTTATTCTGCCGTTTTCTATTGCTCCAAGAAGTCGCATTGTCTCAATTTCAAGGCAAAGAGGAAAAGACTCTATGTCTTTTCCAAGTGTCAAATAATGTGTGGCCGTCCCTAGTCTACCACAAAAGATTTCTGTAACTTTGAACATTTTTAAAATAAAAGATTGGATAGTGGAAAAAGTTTTAATGTATTTGACATATTTTTTCCAGTATCTCCATATCTTAAAAATCTTAAAATTACTCTTTATTTTGGTAGATATTTCCACATTGCTCTCTACAAAGAGTATATGAGTTTGGCTAGGGAGTGTTTGAAAGTGACTGTATTTACTATTATTTGTAGTAGTTTTAAAGTATGCCCACAATGACACTTCTCTCTTCAAAAGGTGGAGTCTAATTTCTTTCCAATTGAATGTGGACTAGATTTTGTGACTCACTTCTAATGAATAGGATATGGCAGAAGTGATGATTTGTAATTTCTGAGGCTAAGTCCTAAAAGGAGATTCAATTTCCACCTGGGTCCCTCTCTTTTGGTAATAATGAGTGGAAAAGATTATTTAAAATGGGCAGAGGACCTGAATAGACATCTTAGAAGACATACAAATGGCCACCAGAAATATAGAGAGGTGCTCAATATCACATATCATCAGATAAATGCAAATCAAAGCTATAATGAAATATAACCTCACGTATGTTAGGGTGGCTATTAATTTGTTGTTGTTGTTGTTGTTGTTGTTTGTACTGGGGATCGAACTCAGGACCTTGTACTTGCGAGGCAGGCTGCAGCACCACTGAGCTAAATCTGGGCCCAGGGTGGATATTATTTTTGAAAAAGGTAATGAGTGTTGGAGAGGAGTGGAGGAAAGGGAATTTCGTACACTGTCAAGAGAAATGTAAATTGGTACAGTTGTTACGAAAAATAGTATGGAGATTCCCCTCCCAAATTAAAAAGTAACTCTGCTATATGATCTCACTATGTCGGTCAGCTTCAGATTACTATCATGAAATACCTGATGCATTTATCTTGTAAGGAGACCGGGTTTGTTTTGGCTCACAGTTCTGAAGATTGCACCCATGACTGTTTTGCCCTACAGCTTTGGACCTGCAGTGAGGCAGCATGTCAAGGCAGAACGGCGGGCTGAGCAAAACCAAGCAGAAAGCAAAAGAGAGGGAGAGAAATTATCTGGAGTCCCCCAGTCTTCAGAGACACACACCCAATAACCTAAAGGCCTCCTGTATTGCTCCACTTCTTAAAAGTTCTACCACCTTCCAATAGTGCTGCCATGAGGATAAGCCTTGAACACCAGGGCCTTTGGGGGACACTCTAGGTGCCGCGTATTACAGCCACTAAATGGGGACATACTCAAAGGAAATGAAAGTACTGTCTCAGAAAGACCTCTGCACCTGAAGTCACTGCTGCATTATTCCTAATAGCCAAGATATGGAGGTAACAGTAGCATCTGTTGATGAATGAATGCGACACACAAACAAAAGTAAAACTCTTTTCTTTACACATTATCTAGCATCAGGCAGTTTGTTAAGCAACACATAAGACATACACCTTGAATATATACAATCTGTATTTGATAATTAAGTATTTAAAATAGTAAAAACAAAGAAGGTAGTTTCCTTCCAAATTAGTTACAGTGTCAGTAATGAAATTGAAAACATCCTGCTTCACTTGGCTGTTCTGGTGGCAATATTTTTTAGTCTTGAGGCAGTTCTCTTTCAAAAACTGAGGGGTTTTGTTCTATTTTGCTTTGCTACAAAATGAGTTTCTATTGTAATCTATATATAATATCAAATAATGAGGTGATTAATCAGTTTATTTTTTTCAGGATGCTTGTGACCTCTTCAAAGATCATTAGATCAGTTTGGAGGAAAGAGCAAATAAATGTTTGTTTTACTGTAATCTTTTACTTGATGTTCATCTTTAATGTATCTCCAAAGTATAGTATTGAAACTATATTACAGTAGGTTAACATTGAAACAGCTTCTTTATAGCTAGAATCTGTGATAGCCATCTTGTGGGCACTAGTCTCAGAAGGCAAGATCTTGCCATTCCATAAAGTCAAAATCTTACTAAGTCTTCTGCAGTGTTTGAGGAAAATACCAAGTAACCAAAAGCTTTCATTATAAATGCCCCAATATCATAAGCAAGCACCATACCTCTTTTTGGTAATGTCACATCACAGTGTATAAGCCATTTAGCAGATAACAAGCATTTCTTTTTCTTCCATAAAGTTAATGGACTGAGTGGAATTTGCCAAAATATACATTTGTTGTGTCTACCAAATATAAGACAGATGAACAAAGTCTGCATTTGGATAAAATATAAGATCTTTGATTTAATATTTTCTTCAGCTTTATTAGAATCTTCATACTTTTTTTTGTAGGAGGATTGAACCTAGGGCCTTTACACTGAGGTGCATCCCCAAGCCATTTTTTAATTTTTAATTTTATGTCAGGGTCCTACCAAGTTTTTTATTTGCCCATGCTGGGCTCAAACTTGCGTTCTTCCTTCCTAAGCCTCCCAGAGTTCTAGGATTCTAAGCATGTGCCACCACACCCAGCTATAAACATTTTGTTAAAGATGATTTGTAATTCCATTTTCAAATCAAAGTACCTAAGAGTTAGGGAGAACATATTTTTGTTGTTTTAAGTCAACTTAGAATAGGAATTAGGCAAAGATTTAGATTTGGCAGGGCAAGGGGGATAGGGGTTTGGCCAGTTGCCTGAAGATTGTTTTTTAGCTAATGCACATTTTACCCACTGTGGTAGCTCTGACCTGTGTCAATTTAGCTAATTTACTTGTGTTTCCCATTATCTTTTCCTTAACAGAAGAGTTGCTTTTTGCGGTTTTTAAATTATTATGTATTCAAGGATCTAGACTACATGGTATTAAATTAGATTTTTTTCTGAAAATGAGAAAGAAAATTAATCAAATTCTATTGTTTATTCTAATAGAAAAAGAAAACAGCTAAGAAAGAAATTTTTCCCATTAAAAGAACAACTTAAAAAATAAGCATCTATGTTTACCTGAGTAATCCTTGAAATTCAAGGTGGACTTGGCTTATCACCATTTAGACATTTTGCTTTGTACAGATTCATTTTTATTAATATTTACCTAATCTACTTCCAGTTATGCCCATCAAATTATATAGGACTTTGCTATGTTTTCTTGCCTTTGGCACATTAGCCATTTCAATATTCATTTGCTTTTCCTATAATTTGTAAAAAAATCAAAAGGATTTGAAAAAAGGAGATAAGTTTAACACAGTGTCTGCCATGTGGTTTAGGCTCCGTAGGTGTCAATTCTATTCCCTTACTTGAATCTAGAGGAAAGATAGTATATTTAAAGACATTAAAAATGATTAATGAAAAATTTTCCTTTATCTCTAGCCTTTGATTTTCTGTTTCCTCTTTGTTTTGCACGATTAGGGTCACACCTTAGTTAGTTTTGGCTTATTCACAAATGACAACCGAAAATCTGAGATTAAAACATTAAATTTATTTCCAGCTGCTAGTCAATAAGGTGAGACGCTGTAGATGTATTGGTTCAAGTGATGTAATCGTCACTCTCATCAAAAGAATTGCTTCTCATTAGATTTAGCCTCATTCTCGAATAAGACATCATCATAAATATGATATAGGATTCATTTCAAAAGATCAGACCTATTAAATCAGTACTGGAGCCTGCTCGAAGATATAATTTTAAAGTATACTAAACACTCTTAAACACATGACCCTTCTTCCCCCAGATACCTCTAAGAAAATGTAATTAAAATGTAGTCTGTTTTGTGGTATTTTTTTAAGGAAAAACTCATCAGATCTCGACAACATTAGAATATTGCATACCAGGAGTGTTTGACTTTATTCCACTGGAATCGACAATAAGTGCATAGTGCTTATCTCTGCTTATAATGGAGAACCTGAAATGTGTGAAGACATGCTTCAAATGATGAAGAAAATGTAAATGCATCTAGTTTAAGGGGAAATAGACTATCTGCTAATTGCTTCAAGAATTGAGTGATTTGGAAGATCTCAAGAGAGGGTTCATTTTTCTGATTTGCATACACTTCGCTCATGCTACCTGGCTTACCACAAATGCTTTGATGATGTTGCGTGTGAAGTGTTCCTCATCAACACCAGAGATTGAGAAGGATCCAGTGGCTCTGGGGACAGAGAGCTTCTTCCCTCTAAAGGAGCTGCCCCTTGTTGATATCCAGCCCTTAGGAGAGCAGACTTCATGCTTGATAAATGATCTGGTTTTCTGATAGCCCTTTGTTTTATCATTACTATTATTGCCAACAATTAATTGGCTTAGTTATTATAGCACTTTTAGCTGTCATGGAGATTCTCTTAGTTTAATAATAAAGGGAAGATAGCAAAAGAGAAGTCATGCTATTATTTTTATTTCCTTTCAGAGGTTTAAACATCTGGTTATAACTAGCCAAGGACTCTTAAAACCACAAAATCAAATTCAAAAATGGCTTATAGCCTGCCTTGTATGCAGGTGGAAAACACACCTCACTCAAAGGAGATGAATGGGTACAAAGGGAAAACTGAGAGAAGAAGGATGGAGAATGATAGCAATAGTGAGAATGTATCTGCAGGGATGAAGACAAAGGAGAAATGCAGAAGAGAAGGGAATAAAATATAGGGAAAAGATCCTAAAATAAAAGGGAATAAGGTGGGGGTAAAAACAAGGAGAAAGCATAAAAGGGGGGGAAAACATAAGTAGAGAGCAGGATGCATATCAAGGAAGAAAAGTACTCAAAAGGAAGAAATATATAATACAACATTATATAATATGATATGTACATTATACTACATTAAAAATTAATCCCAACAACAAAAACCTCCATACTTACCACAATTTATATATAGACTGTAATAAAAATCTGTATTCTAATATGAGTTTTTGACTTCATAAACCTGTCTTTCATAGAGAATTAAACTATCTCTTCCATAGCAGACAAAAAGTATTTTTAAACAATGCCTTAAATTACATGTTTCTGGATATATGTGAGGATAATCAGAATGTTAGGATTTTTCATTTGTCTTGAGTACACAACTATGATTTTAAGCAATATAAAGGGTTGCAAACCATGTCATAGATAAAATACACTTTAAAAAATTAAAAGATTCACAAGGTTAACTTTCATTTCAGAGAAATCTGTTAAATATGAATACAAAAATGAATAAAATATAAGGTCATAGGCAAATCATCCTGTTTTCATGAACCTTGATCACATAATAGAAGTTACATTTGTTACTGAAATATGAATGAAGATGGAATTCAAGATAAGGTATTAATCATAATTAGAATGACTATGACAGGTCTGTGGTGACAAATACTTAACAAGTAGTAAGAATGCTTATTCATAACAAACCTCTTAATTCATTAAATTCTTCATTAAAAGGGCAACCTCTTAATAAGTTCAACATAAAGTTGGTATAACATGCTATTTGCATTTTCTCTCTTTTTATTTCCATTTTAGGAGTGTATTGTTAACAAATTGAGATAAATCATTTAAAACATATAATTACTTGGATATAGTCACATAGTAATTCCCTAAGCAATTGCACAGTTATAAGTTGTCAGTGTGCATATTAATTTATCATACCCACCAGCCTCATCTTCATTGATTCACTACTAGCTGTTAGAAAAACAGATTAAGAAGCACATGCTGCCCTTGTCTGAAAGTTTCATTGAGGCACAAGTAGGGCAAACACTGCTTTCCAATTAGAATCCTGCTGTTTGCCAGGACTTGACAATGACTAATTACAGTCCTAAATGACTTACTATGTTTGAATGCATGATTATTTATAAATACATTTTAAAAACTGCACAAAATAATCATTCCTGGTTTAAATATGAAAGGCTACATTTTTAATGCCAAGGGCAAAACCTGTTGAACACCTTGAGGTCAAAGGAAAAAGGACATTTTAATGTTAATGTTAGCATTTGCTTAAGTAACCATTACCTTATAAAGAGCAAGTACAGTAGTTTACCACTGAAGTTGTGAAAGGATAAATGTTAGGTTTAAATCTCAGTCCAACCCACTATCTGTCTTAGTCACTTTTCTCATCGCTGAGACAAAATTCCCCACACCTAAAGTTAAAGGAGGAAAGGTTTATTTTGGCTCACAGTCCATAACCACTTGGCTCCAAGGTAGGATGCCAGGGCAGAGGGCATTACAGAGGACACAAAACAGTTTATGGCATGGAAGGCAGAAGGCAGGAGGCAGCAAAAGCAGCAAGCAGCAAGTGACGGCAGCAGTCCTCTTTCTGTCCTTCATATTCTATCCAGGCTACACACTCTTAGGGTAGGTACCACTCACACCCAGAGTGGGCCTTCTCATAATCCACACACAGAACTATGCCAAACCAATCAGTGGACTAATATAGTAATTACATACCCTTAATCCCAGCATCACATACCCTAGATCCATCCACCTCTGAAAAGCCCCATCTATGACCACATGAAGCTTTGCAAGGACATCTAGACACAGCCATAACACTACCAAACTTATCACCATAAGATTGTGGCAAGGGGGGGAGGATTCATTGTTCTTAAAATATATAATTGCCTTTTTAGGTCCTTGTGAGAATGGAACAGTTCAAGTATGTCCAGTACTGTACTTGAAGCAGTAAACATTGAATAAATTTTCATTTTTGTGGCTATTTTGTACCTCAGTGACCGTAGCACTGTATGGCACAGTATGGATTGTATGGCACATCTTGGCAGCAGAAAGCTTAAGTACAATTTTTGAATATATATAACTGATTTTTGAAATATCTCAAGGAATTCATTTGACCATAAATTACTCACTGATTAGCTTCTATGAGTCAGATACACTGACTATGAGTTAAAATGATGGACTACCCCATCCTTGTGATGACTTTATGTTATGTAGCCTTCACCCTAGCAGACAGAAGTGAGTGGATCTCATTGCTGGCTTGAGAAAGTAAGAGGCCATTTTAAAGAGCACTAAATGACAAGGATCTTTAGTCAGTTTCTGGAATCTCAGAGTGACAAATGTTACCCACAGCTGGCAAATGTTGGGGACTCTGGTCATGTAGCCACAAATAGACAAATTCTGGCAACACCTGAATGAGCTTAGACACACATTCTTTCACAGTTGAGCCTCCAGAGAACATAGCCTCCAGAGAACATAGCCATACCTTACATGCAATCTTGTGAGAAGCTGAACAAAGGATCCAGTAAGATTTGCCCAGACCCCTAACCAAAGGAACTGTGACTTAAGCCACTAAGTCTGTGGTAATTTTTTAAATAACCATAGAAAACTAATATAACTTCTAATGATATTAATAATACCTCAGATTGGCTGCACATTGAAATTTAGAACCATAAAAGAGTTATTTGGTGTACTCTTTTGCCTTAAGAAAGGAAAAGAGATATATATAACCCTCAAAGAAAGTACCATCAGAAAAGGGTCAAAATCTTCCCAAAGAATCATTCAAGTGTTTGACATGGCTTGCTGGCATATGGATTATCATGCTATTTAATCTATAAAGTTAAAATCCTTTGCATTATAGACCAGGGTTCAAAAAATAACCCAGACAAATAGCTTTTTTCTAGTCTATAAATTTCATATATTGGAATTATTTTGTTCAATTATTTTTATCATTTTTCGTCTAGGATTAAGAATTCTGATTATTTTTTGTCTCCTTTTCCTTTTCATTATGATTCATTTCTTTATGATCTTTCCTATTCTTCTTTGGAATTTCCTATGCTGTATATCTTCTGTCTGCCCTTCCAGATTCAATTTTTACACTTCTATATTTTACTGCTGAGGCTTATATGGACTTCAGCAATGGGTGGTCTTTCCCAGTAATCATCACTTCAATTTATTCAGTGTTTTCCTCTAAGTATCAGTCTTTAGATTCTAATTTCAGTCTGAAGCCTCTCTGTTGGGCCAGCTCTACTCACTACCTGCAGTTTCCCTTGGCATACAGTCTACATCCCTGGCACCTCTAATTTCCTGGGGTCTCCACTGCAGCTTTAGCTTCATTCTAACAGCTTCATGTATTCCTCTTTCAGGGACTTCCCACAGGGATTCTGAACCTGGCACACATTACCTGACCTCCCCAATTTTCCTGTGAAATCTCAATGGAAGCCTCCATTACCCCTTAACCCTTGCATTCTACATGCCTGCAAAGCAAACACAATAGAACAATTCCAAGGTCTGTTGCCAGACTGAGCAGTAACCAGGTCCCACTAGACCTCACCTGCAGAGGCCTCTAAGTGCCTGGCTGGCTCAACACAGGAAACACTTCCTCAGGTGTCCTGAGTGAACAAGATACCCTGGGGACTTCTTCTCAAAGAAAACATGGATAAGTTCTTTACCAGAATATAACATGCATGGCCTCTAGTCCATTTCCCTGTAGAGTCCTCATTCTCATGTGAAGCCTCATAAGCAGTCTTCACTGTCTGCATTTCTATCAGCACTCTGGTATTTTGAGCTCACACCAGAAGCACTCATTAAGCTCTGCTTACAATATTCCAGGGCATCTCCAGCCCTCATTTCTCACCTTTCCAGGTTCCTCCAGGAAACCAACTCTGAAGGCTTTTGAAATACATCATTAAGTATAATCACACCAATGACCTCACTCTCGGTACTAATTTTCTGTGATAGCTTTTCATTGCTGTGACAAAATACCTGAGAAAAGTAAATTAAAGGAGGAAATCTTTATTTTGTCTCATGGTTTAAGTTGCTGATTGGCTGGCTCCAATGCTCTAGGCCTATGAGGAGGCAGGTGGAAGGGCATGGGCAGGAACGCTGTGCACCTCGTGGCAGCCAGAAAGCAGAGTGAGAGGGAAGCTGGGGCAAGGTATGATCTCCAATATCATGTCACTATGACTCACTCTTTATGACTCATAATCCATAATAATCTCCTAATTCTCTATGGAAAGAAAAATTCTTTTGATATTTTCAAATATATCAAATATATATATATAGTTTCTGGAGTCCATCCTACTTGAAACTCACCTTCCTCCTCCTCCCTTCTAAACTGCTGTTTAAGGTGCAAAGCTGACATACAGACGAGCTTCTTTCACTACAAACCTGGAAATTTCTTTTACCTTTCTATGGTTTTTTATCTCCCTTTTTGAGTCCCAGACTTTTTCTTTCTCAGTATCCTTTCAAGTTTTACTAGAAAACATCCTCCAGGACTTTGTGAAAAAATAATACATGTGAATATATTTTTGGAGATATTAAATATCTGCAACTCTCATTCATTGGATAGTTTTTCTGGGTATAGAATAATAAGTTGGAAAACATTTTTCCTCAGAATGTTGAAGACGTTGCTCCATTATCTTCTAGTTTCTAAACCTAAAGTCATGAAATCTAGTGCTACTCTAACTATTACTCCTTTGAGACGTGTTTTGCTTATTTATATTTAAAAACTTTCAAAATGTTTTCTTTCTCCAATGTAGTAAACTTTGTCTTCCTGGATCTTCAACAGATTTTTCAATCTAAACTTATGTTCTTTAGTTGTGAAAATTTTTTTCCATTAAGTTTATTGGTACATTTTAGATATACAATACAGTTACATTCATCATGGGGATCTTGTACCTTGACATGACATATCTTGGTTCTTATTTTTTCCCCATTCCCCTGCCCTACCTTCAACCCCTCCACCTTTTCCTATTTACAAAGACTTTGTTTCCATTTTTTCCTTTTCTCATATTTTTTCTTTTCCCTTCTTTCCTTTCCCCTACCACTCCCACCTCCCCTACTCCTTTAGATGTTTTCTTCCTATTACACAATATCAATTATACATTTTGATCCTTAATACACATTTAGTTTTTTACACCAGAGAAACTATTCAGTATTTACACATGTGTCTCCTATTTGTTTCACTTAAGAGTATGGGGTCAATGTGCATCCACATAGCTATAAATGTCTCTAGTTTCTCTTTCTATCAGATATAGAAGACAGGATTGCAGTTAATGACCATGAAAACAGAGATTTCTTAAAAATAGTAAGGGACCACGAGAAATCAATCCAGCAGCTGCTAGATGATGCAAAGAAGAATAACATAAGACTGATAGAAGTAGATGAAAAAGCAGGAGAAAGTACAAATGACATTAAAAAAAAAACTGTTCACAGAAGTAACAGTAGAAAACTGCCATGACAGAGGTAGAGAATTGGACATACAGATAAGTGAGGCATATATAACTCCAACTAGGCATGATCAAAAAAAATCTACACCTAGACATGTAATAGTCAAGATCCCAGAAACCCAAGAACAAAATCCTACAAGCAGTTAGAGAAAAGAAACAAGTCACCTGCAAAGGAAAGCACATCAGAATCACAGCAGACTTCTCAACACAAACCCTCAAGTCAAGGAGAGCCTGGACTGAAGTATTTCAAGCCCTAATATAAAATAACTTCTAACCTCTACTGTTGTATCCTGCAAAATTATCTTTCAAAATTCATGGGGAAATTAGATACTTACATGACAAAGAACACCTGAGAAATTTCATGAACATCAAACCAGCACTCCAAACAATTCTAAACAATATCCTAGAAAAAGAAAATAAAGGCCACAACTCCACAAGGCCCAACAGAGCGAAGCCATAAGGCAAGGCCAGAAACTAAAGGGAAAGGGGGAAAAATAAAAAATAAATGAGCCGACAATAGTAAAACATCATGACATGGACGAGTCAATATCTATCAATTATAACCATTAATGTTAATGGCCTCAACTCACCAATCAAAAGAAATAGACTGGCAGAATGGATTAAGAAGCAAAATCCAACAATATGCTCTATACAAGAAACACACCTAACTCAAAAAGAAATTTATTGACTGAAAGTAAAAGGATGGAAAACAGTTCTCCACATGACAGAAACCCAGAAAAAAGCAGGGGTAGCAATCTTATTTGCAGACA
>NW_004624811.1:4597840-4632600 GCF_000247695.1 Heterocephalus glaber
CTGGCATGCATGTGGGTCACCTTCTCTGCCCTAGGACCTTGGGATGGCAGCAGGGGAGCTTCCTTCCGGGTGCTGGGACTGGCTGAGCTTCATTGCCCTAGGAGCCTGGGATGGAGGTGGGGAGCTTCCTTCTGGGTGCTGGGACTGGCTCAGCTTCACTGCCCTAGGAGCCTGGGATGGTGGTGGGGGAGCTTCCTTCTGGGTCTACTGAATTTTCTAACAGACAGGGGTGATAATGTTTCTAGATCTAAGGCACAGCTTTGCAGCCTTGAGGTAAAATATTTAGGCCTTATTATATCTAAGGGAACCCATGACTTGGTGAAGAAAGAATTAAACCAATTCTTTCCTTTCCATAGCCCAAGACTCTAAAACAGCTAAGGACATTCCTAGAAATTATAGGCTTTTGTGGCCTTCAGATCACAGGATATTGCAGTCAGATTGCGTGACCTCTCTATTAGCTTATAAAAAACCCAAAAGACAGCCATATTTTAACCTGGGAACCTAGTTTCCATACTGCATTCCAGAGTGGTCTGAAAATAAGCACTTCCAACTGCCTACCTACAGGGCACCAGTTCAGTTTGTATGTTAATAAAAGGTGAGACAACATCAGGGAGCTGCTCAACAGCCTGTAGGGTATTTCAATCATAAATTAGCTGTTATAGATTCAGAGTAATTCATTAAAAGGGTGAGCCCTAAACAATATAGTTAGAACCCTTTCATTCTCTTTCAAGAAGCAAAAAAGCAGCCATTTGGGTCCTTTGCTTATTGGTTTGATTTTTCTGCTTGGCAATGCAGTGGGAGTCAATCATAGCTTTTGTCTCTGGAGACATGTTTTGCTAAGGATAGCAGATCACTCTGGAAAAGCTCCTGATCTTAAATGTCCTTCTACACCTGAGATGGTTAAGATTTAGTTCTTGTGCCATACTTAAAGGCACTCTTCTGTCCCTTCTCCACTGCCCTGCCCCTGAGAAATAACGCAGTTTGATTCAAGGCACTTCCCTCCTCTGTGGCTGCTGGATTTCAAGACAAAGCTTCCAGAATGATGGAGAATGATGCCTGGTGCCCATCAAAGGCCTTTAGATAGACCCTCTGTAGAGTAACTGACTGCTGATCACAACTACAACCCTCTTCAACTGGAAGTAGCCAGACCGATCTTTGCTCTTTGCCCCCTCACAGCAGTTAGGGGTACTTCTTCAGAGCGGGAAATATTGCAGATAGGTAACTTAATTAGATATATTGTAGGCAGTCAGACAGGGCCAGCCCAGGAGGAGCCAACATGGAGGACAGTCAAGGAGCCAACAAGCAGGATAATCGAGACACATACACTGAAGGCCAGAATTGTAAAAGGAGAGAAACTACACACCCTTGTGCTTCCCCTGGGAATATATAGCAGTGATTGGTATTCTAAATAGGTATCAATCACCTGGGTGAGGGGCTAAGGTTTTAACCCAGCCTCTCCCGGAAATATCCCTGACCCCCCCCTTACTGAAAATCCTTGTAGGCTTGCTAGGTGACTTGCTCCCCCATTTAATTAATATTACCTGGGTGTCTGTACTGGTAATCTTATTGGTTAGTCATGGTTTTGCCCCACCTCATGAGAGAATAAACCTTGTAGACATTGTTTGCCATAGAATTCCTGTCCTCAAGAAGAATGCATGTTCATAGTAGGTGCAAAAAAAAAAAAAACTAGATGAAGGTTGAATAAGGATGAATAATGCTTTCCAGTACTCTGAGTTTACATTTAATCCTTTTTGGAATATAAAGCCTTTCCATTTCATTTACTCACATATACAAATACAGGAAAAAAGATTTTTAGTGATTTAAATATTGTCAGTTAATTAAAAATTCCTAAACTATTTTTTTCTTAACATCATTGAAATAGTAAATATAATATAAATAAACACTGAGAGTAGTATCTTTGAGGACACAAAGGTCTTCAAAATTTTGTTATCTTAAATTAACACAGTGACATAATTAGTATATGATTAAGCTCTAAAACATCAATAAAACAATTTAACAGATAGCTCATAGAATTCTGTTGGTTTTGTTTTTCTTATGCAGAAAAGAAACAGATACATAAAATACTTTTTAACGGACCAGATATCTTAGATGTGAGTTAGATACTTCAAAGATTCCTAAAACTGCTTTACTCATGGGCTTGGCAGCTTCTCTGATTTTTTCGGAATAATTTTTTTAATCCCAAATTAAAGTTCTAACATTATATAAAACAAATTTTGATTATTTACACTCATAGAATGTCTTGTATCAAAAACTGTCTCATTAAAAATGGTTATTTAGGGGCTGGGGATTTAGCTCAGTGGTTTTGCCACTTGCTGCGCAAATACAAGGACCCGAGTTCAATCCCCAGTACCAAAAAAAAAAAGGTCATTTTAATAATTTTACTGATGGGATAGGCAATAAAAACATTTGGATATGGACTCTGGGTGAGAATGATCCATTGTGATAGGTTCAGCAGTCATAACCAATGTACTATTCTGGTGGGGGATATTAATAAAGGAAGCCCTGGTGCAAATATGGTGCAGAATATATGGGAAATCTCTATAACTTCTGCTCAATTTTGCTGAAAATTAAAACTGTTCTTTATAACAACTATTGAAATATCTTTGAGAGATTGAAGTTTTGAAGTTTTTTTGTTTTTGTTTTTGTTTTTGGTATTAGAGATCGAACTCTGGTCCTTGCGCTTGAGAGGCAAGCCACAGAACCACTGAGCTAAATCCCTGGCCCAGTTTTTTTTTTAACAATGTTCATTTTAAATCAAAGGCAATTTATAATCTTACTACACTATGGCTCCCATACTTTTTCCTTTGTTAAAAAATGGCCCAGATTTGGTTGGGAATAGATTGGGCTTCTACAATGCTACATTATTGTGCTTGGTTTGGCAACACATATACTAAAATGTTGCATTATTAAATCTAGTCACTTAGAGTTTAAAGTTTACCGTCGATTTCTAATAAACAAGAAAGCCTTATATCTAGGATGCTTTCCTGTAGTCTAGCGAGCCACATTTGTGCTTCAGTTAACAAATCAACCACAAGGTTGCTTTCTTGGTTCTTTTCTGTTTATGTGGTCAGTTAATTCTTAATTTCTTCTTTTGAAGAGAAAGTTTGGAGTTTTGCAACTTTGCTATGTGGTTTTAAGAAACTGAGGTAGAAACTGTGCACAAGTTTGGCTTTCCTTGAAGGGAAGAACCCTTAGTTTATAAATGTCTTAGGTATTTCCAATAAATTGGAGGTCATCACAAAAGATGTTAGGATAATAAATCTAGCCACTAAGTATACTCTCCCTTTACCCAGCCGGCAGCCTCCTGAGATCATTTGTCTGCTGTTCATTATCTTGTCTGCATTATTCAACAGCTCTGTTCTTGCCCAGTGGGCTTCAGAGGGCTTTTAACAGCTGCAGCATCCTCCAGTTTTTACTTAAGTTCTCTCTTTGTAACAGAGAAAAGAAAGAAAGAAAGAAAGAAAGAAAGAACCAAAAAGAAAATAGAAAACCTGTCTTTGATACCTAAGAACTACTTGTTAATTAAATCTACATTAAAATTAGGTGTGTTTGTTTATTTCATATTAACTGTATTAGTGTTGTAGTATTTGGAGGTTCAAAAGACAAAGCTTATGTTAAAATACTAATAATATAAGAACTTTAAAAAATGCATGTACATACAAAATTACTTTCTTGGAAATACTAAGTTTAAGTCCTCTTTTAGGAAAATTTCCCAAGAAAGTACATGGCAAACCAAGAAAGTATTTTTTAATCACCAAAAATCTACTACATAATTGAAAGAGGATGGGCTTTGAAGAAGGGAAAGAGCTTATCCATATAGAAACCTTCACATTCTATTTATTTCAGTTAGGACATATTTAGGTGATCACTCAGGTGAGCTTTTTTTTTTTCAGAAAGGTTGACATTATTCACGACAGTGATCTGTCTTAATAGGAATCTCTTGAATTTAACCTAAAGCTCTTATGGTAAGATATAGTATTGTATATATCAACCTGATGATGAATGAAATAACTTTTCCAAAGACAAGAACCAGGAAACATACTTTTGAAAACAAAAGTACCTGATGACAAAAACTGTTAAAAATGGCCAGAAGGGGGGGCCAGGGATTTAGCTCAGTGCTTCTGCAGCCTGCCTCACAAGCGCAAGGTACAGAGTGCAATCCCTGGTACCAAACCAAACCAAACCAAACCAAACAAAAATGGCCAGAAGGATTGGACAGAGCAAGAACTAAGTCCACAAAAAAGCTAATAGAAGCACTTTAAGGAGTTAGCATTCTCACCTAAGTCAGTAGTAGCAAATCTATGACACACATGCCACAGTGGGCATACAAAGCCCTCTCTGACTTCACAGGAGCCAAAGTGTATGAGTTGTTTTTGCTAAACTAAAATCTAACTATTCAGGTTTAATTGCAGTGTTGGCAATTTGCAATAAATAAGAGGGTCTGGGGGTTGAGTTTGGGCACTCAGCCTCTCAAAGGCTCACCATTACTGACTTAAGCAAGATTCAGAAGTCTAAGATTCAGAGGTCTTTGAAAATTAATCAAGAGTATGGCAACCCACTGTGGTCAATACTGGTCCCAACATCTCTTGGCAAAGAATCCTACAAAGTGCGGTTGAATCAAAAGTCTATAAATAAAGTGAGATTTAAAAATGGATCTAGCTCATGTCAATTATAAAGAATTACTAAGCTATCCATGATAATATGATTTATAACTAACATGAACTCTCCGTTTCATTTTGAAAGCTATGCTTTAGACTAAATAATGTTCAGGACGGAAGTGGGAAGAAAGGAATACTTGTGAACAAGATAAAGTCTTTTAAATTTACTCCTGTGGCCAAGAGATCCTCTGATCTTTAGCAAGAGAATAAAGTCTACAGAGGTTACAGTTCATGTCCAGAATGGAATGTCTTGATCTATGTATAATAAAAAGGGACTGCAATTTCCTAGCATTAGATCATCATATTAAAAACCAGGGGAGCTTTTCAGCACCACCATTTGATCAGATTAAGATCCTTAGTTTTGTACAAAACACAGCTCGTTAGCCACCCAAAGTCTGAAAGCATCTAAAGTGTCATAGAAATGCTAAGCAGTCTCAGGCACCTGGACAATGCCAGACAACCAAGTAAAAAAGACCTCCTCAATTATCAGGATATTTGTTACTGTGGAAAATCTGGATAATTAACTGAATCTGTGATTGGAAATATGTAAATAAATGCCTGGCAATTTTATCCAGGTCCTTGTTACAGTTTTATCTGGACCTCCTAAAGCACATTAAATGCTCTGAAATCAAATATGACCTTTGCCACTTGCTCTCTAAAATATGAGTAACAATACCACAGAACTGTAAAAGGTATATACTCTTTAAATTTATTTTCTAAATTATTAAACATACCAAGTCTAGAGCTGCTTCCTTGAACTATTAAAACTGAGTTTATAAAAGTAGCATTTGCTCTTGGGTATCAGATCCAATTTTGCATTTGCTTTCGTATTAATTCTCTTTCTTAGGCTAGACATTAAATTATTTAATTTTAACTCTCTCTTCAGAGAGTTTAATTCTCATTACCACCCTTTTGTATGTAGTCAGCACAAAATAAAAGGTTTAAGATAGGACACATTTACAGTAGCTGCAGCCCCCTAAACTAGGTACCCAGATTGACTTTGTGAAAATAACTTCTCTGCTTGTTTTGTCTTTATTCTTACTTCCACCACTACTACAGTAAAGATTCAGGTTTCTAATGTCAGGGAAAAGAAAAATACTCATTCAATATTCTGTTGGCTGATTTTCATATTTTTCGCTAACCAAGACAATTATATAACAATAGGAATAACACTGGATTGTTCTAAACGTGTCATTTATAACCCAAAATTTCTATTTAAGAAAACTTCCAGTATAAAAAAAATTATGTTGATCAATCATATATAATTAAGGAGAAAAAGGAAGGCAAGAAGTAGACATATTTTTGAGTACAAACAAATCAATATGATGCTAAGCTAAATTTTAATTTTACGAGTTTTTATATTTACTAAACAAACTTCAACATCTACTTTCTTTAAGAAGGATCCCTGGCTTCAGAGTAACTGGAACCATCTTTGATCAATTACAGTGTTTCTTATATCATAGTAGTTTCTGCTTCAGTCTAACTTCTAGATCAGTACAAGAGAACTAGAGGGATTTGAGGAGAGTAAGAAGGGTTCAGGGGAGTGTCTTTAAGACAGCTAATGCTTTTTTAAATTAATCTTGGAGCAGATAGGTATCTGTGTGTGGAGTAAATTGAAGATAAAAATAGACATTTTTAGTATGGAACAATGCTTAGAGATCGGCATGAAGCATTGGCTTCTGCATTGACTCTGATAAGTATATAGTAATTCAATTCCTGTCCTATATGGACATCCACCTGCTTACCCATGAAATATAACTGTTTTTTTTTAATTAATTTTATTGGTACATTTTAGGTATACAATCAAATGACATTCATCATTGGAAATTCACACCTTTATATAATCTCTCTTGGTTAGGACTCAGACACAGATATGGAGCATCTACCACATATTATACTGGGACAAATTATGACCCATGGATCAATTCTAGCATGCTACCTGTTAATTAATTATGTCACATATAAGCTAGGGATATTTAGCACATTTTTAAATAGTTAAAAATAATCAAAATAAAACAATATTTGTGAGGCATAAGATGACATAAAATTCAAATTTCAAGGTCCATAAATAAAGTTTTATTAGGACACAGCCATGCTCATTATTTTTATTTTATTTATTTATTTATTTTTTGGTACCGGGGATCAAACTCAGGTCATTCCGCTTGAGAGGCAGGCGGCAGAACCACTGAGCTAAATCCCCAGCCCCAGGCTCATTAATTTATATTATTGTCTGTGCTGCTTTTGTGCAATGCCAGGGTAGAATAGTTGAGATGAACACCATCTGGCCTGCATAACCTAAAATGTTTACTATGTTGCTCTTTACAGACAAAGGTATTGATCTCTGAGCTAGACTCTGTACTATGAATAATATGCACATATTATTGAATTTAAGCAGTTATAGTTCCAAAACATTCTAGAATTTGAACGTATTCCTCAATATGGCTGAATCAATTGTGTATTTTCCTTCCATTAAAGAGCCTTTATCTTCCAATGAAACCTATTATCTGTGCCAAAAATTTTTACAATTTGCAATTAAAATAGTAGTGCAGTTTACTGCTTTTCTGTATCTTCTTGTCTTTAAAAAATTTATTTTCCCTTTCTACTTCTTCATAAATTTTATAAAATTGGCCTATAACAGAAAATTCCACAATCCTTAGAAATGAATCAAAAATGCTACCTGCTTCTCAGGCAGTGCCACGAGTTCTGTAATATATATACTTTCCCAAACAAGGTTGGCAAAGTTGGCCACTGAAGCAGCTGTAAAAATGGAAATGCAATCATAGAAGGAGTTATCAGCCTTATGAATTGAGGCGTCTTGACACTACTTGACATTCATTCTCAATTACTAAGCTCAGTCTTCTTGCCTTCATTGAGCAGCACTACAGAGTGCCTCACATAAATGAGTGGATTCGGGGCAGTCATGATGGTGTAAGAAGCATGCTTCCCTTCTTCAAAGGACTTGGGTCAGCCAACAAAGGACTAAGCATTAAATTATTTCTGACAGCAGCCACAGGCTTTTAGAATGTAACCCACCTCTTTCAGATGTTTATCTTTGAAGAAACCACTCACATCATTATTATAGTCATAAAGTCTGTTGTAATGATAAAAATAAAAGAGACATTTAACCTGTATCTACACACAGGAGCAGAGTTCTGGGTGGATTAACTGCCTTGTCTCACACTTTCTTTACTTCTAATTTATGAGACCTGTGGAAAGTTCAGACTGGAGGATGGCTGGAAAGTCAGGGATCTGTCAGAGGACTTGTTTCCCCAGTAGTACAGGTGGAAATGGATAAGGAAAGCTGAGCTTCATCCAGACATGTGTGTGTTTGTTGCAGGGTTTATAATAACTACATGAAGCATAAGATACAGAACTATCTATGTCTTCTTTGGAATTTAACATTTCATAAAATTGTGTAATATTAGACTCAAAGGAATTTACATTCTAAATATTCATGTCTTTACTGAGTATTTCAGACATTGTGCTAAACAAAATACATATGTGACTATAAGTTGTGTTCAGTGCTATTAAGGAAAAGAACCAAGTACTTTGAGCGAGTCTAGGAGGAATGATTCCTATCAGGCTTGGGGATGGGTAAGTATCAGGCAAGTTCTCTCTGGAAAAGGGCATTTAAGTGGAGATCTAAAGGAAAAGAAAATGCCAGGCAGGAAAAATGTTCCATGACCAATGGACCAATGGTGGAAGGAGTATGATTCCTTTCAAGTGAGTGAATAGGTCTCTAAGGTTTAGGGATATATCCCATAAATTTTGATACCATCAACCAAAATAACAACATGATTCCAGTTGCTACTAATTGATATTGAGTTTTCCTTTGCAGAAATGAGTTATGGGCTAAATTACTTAATTTGTAATTATGTACTAAGTTAACTCTATCTTGTATTTAGTAGGAAAACTATAGATCTGGAAAGTGCCTGACATGGATTTAATTATCTGAAAATTTTCAGCTTTTTGGCAACATCTTAGTCCTAACAAGAGATTGTAAGGGGTAGGGATGGAAATAAGCTTCATATCTGTGCCTGCATCATCATGGCTAGGATGCTTTGGTTCTAAAAACCACGTGCCCAGGAAAAGGATCAAGATCGGAGTTCCAAGCCATACAACTATGTTGCCTATAAAGTCACATATGACAAGAAATACATACCTTTCTTCTGTGTAAAACTTTGACAAACCACTAAAACAAAAAAAGAAAGGGTCAGCAATCCAATGGGAGAAATGAACAAAAGGTAATTCACAGGTCACTCACATGAAATACAAACATATTTAAACATGAAGAGATGTGGCCAGGGATGTTGCTCAGTGGCAGAGCATGTGCTTTGCATGTGTAAGGCCCTGGGTTTAAATGCCAGCACTAAAAGAAAAGAAAATATTTAACCCCTACTTTCTGTTTAAGAAATTCAAGTTAAAACTATTTAGAGGTATTATATTCAAATATTTAGTTAAAGAGATTAAAACACTGCATAATGTAGAATCACAACAAGAGTATGGGAGACATTTGCATATACTATTAAAGTTTAAATTGGTACTATTTATGAAACAATCAGTAAGTATAATTATGAAGATATTTGTGGTAGCATTTTTTGATTTAGCCATTCCAAACATTATATATATTTCATACCATCATGCTGTACATAAGTATATACAACCCTTGTCAATAAAATACAAAAAAATACTTTAAAACACAATGTTTTAAATGTTGTTAATATGTACAATTTTTTAACTGAAATGAATGAGGGAATAATATAAAAAATAAAGCAATTAGATCTGTAAAATCGTTAGTTTGGCAACATCCAGGTATAAGCTAGCAGTCCCAGCCTTTTCTGAAGATGTAAACAGTAGCTAGATGTACCCTCAAAGTTTCATGTACTCATAGATGGGGCTTTTCAGAGGTGGCTGGATCTAAGGTGTGATTGTGGACTAAGGGTATGTGAATATGGATTAGGGATGTGATAGTTAAATTAGTCCACTGATTGATTGGTTTAGCATACTTCTGGGTGTGGGTAATGGAAAGGGCCACCTTGGGTGTGGGTGGCACTACCCAAAAGGCTTGTAGCCTGGATGGGATAAAAGAGAAAGGGGGCTTGCTACTGCTCCTGCTTCACTGCTTGCTGCCTTCTGCCTGCCAGGCAATGTGCTGTTTCTCCTCTGTGATGCCCCTCCCATGCCACCCTGCCTTGGAGCCAGCTGGCTATGGACTACAACCTTGACAAACTGAGCTGAAATAAATCTTTCTTCCTTTAACCTGTGAGTGTTGGGTATTGTGTCTCTGTGATGAAAAAAGTAACTAAGACAATACTATATGTGCCAAGACAGAAGAGCTATCTTTATCCTACATATATAATAACATCATTATTATCCTTGTCATCATGGTCAAGTATTAAATAGGAAAAGAGATATTTGTCTACATAGAAGTTTCACTCTCTGAACAGTAAAATACCAGGCCTTCTTACCTCTGCACACCTTCATTGGGTGACCTCAGACCAAGGATTCTACCATCTGTTTATTAAACATGCTACCTCTGTTCTTTACTCTGAATCTCTGTGCCATGTCCTTTGCCTAAAGCTTCAAGCCTAGTGTGTCCTGAACATTGGAACTTACCTCTCCTGGGAACATATTTTATGTTTTCTCTAAATTTGTTGATACACATTCATCAGTAGCAACCCAGAGCTAGTATGTCCAAAGGGGGTAAAAGTTACTTGAGTTACTCCACAAAGAATGATTGTTTTTCTAAATAGTACAATTATTTTAACTAAGGTTTGGTGAAGAGTGAGGGTGAGTGTGATCTTGCATGGTGGATTTTGACTACATAGTGTCTAAGGTTACTCAAAGCATTTTCTTCCTAATGTAGTGCCAGACTGCTATACAAGTGGATATGTTAAAGGTCCACAATGAGAAAGATCAACAATAGCAAATATAGTAAGGGTAGAGTTTTCATAAAATTCTTAGGACTTGAGCTGAGCATACAAAAATAAACTGCATTTGAACAAGAATCAGGAAAAAATGTTGGCAAAAAAATACAGAATCCTGATGTCAAAGTACCATTCATGACAGGAGGAACCTAGCAGAGGCATTTGACACATGTGTTTCCATCAATAGTACAGGATTCATTATTTAAAGTTTAGTCATTCAAGTTTAGTTTAATCTTGATGGCTCATGTGACAATTGAGAGCAAGACTGTCAATTGTGTCTATAATAGACCAGTAAATAAATAAAATATATTAATATTTCACTGATAGCTATTAAGATCTCATGGCTGTATTTTTACTTCAAAATTTGCAGTGTTTTTTCAAGTTTACTATTTCATTTTTCAAGTTTATTCATATAAAATAAGGCTCAAAGGGGAATTGCCTAAGTTGGAACTAGGATCTGTCTACGCCTTCCCTTTGTAAACCAAATGTATTTTTCATCAAAGTATGTTGATATCCTAAAAATTAGGGATACATTCTTCCTGTTCCTAGAAGCACACTGTCACTTTTATCCAGATTGGATTCTTATCCTCAATAGTTGAGTATGGTTTTAGCTCCTGTGCTTGTGAAATTGTCTCTTCTGATTGACCTATTCTAATAATTTGAATAATATCCAATTATTTTACAGAAGACAAAGTGATATCCAGAGAGGCCAGCTCAATATCATGTAACTTGTAGCTAAGTTAGTATGTCAAGTAAAACTTAAAATAGAACTTGACTTTTTGCTTTTGGTGGGGATTTGTATGCTTGAATATTAAACACATTTAGTTTAGCTGCAACTCAGGACCAGTGTATAGGAAACTAATGAAAAATAAAGTTCTTTGAGATTTTGGAACCATGAAAGATGGAGGAGAGAAAATATGATTTTTTAAAAAGTATCAATTACTTGAAACCAAGACAATGAAGCTACCAATAAGAACAGAGAGGAAAATGCTGATATGATGTTGCATTGTGTGTGTGGGTTTAAAATTTATACATAATTATGTTGGATGTAGAAAGTAGGATAAATTCTCTGCCAGAGATAGACCTCTGAAGAAAGAAGCTGGGGAGAGTAGAAAACCACCCACCTTATTCATGTAGGGATTTAAATCATTTACTTGAAAAGAGAAATTAAGACTATATTTTATAGTGTTTGTGTGTGTGTGTGCGCGCGTGCGTGTGCATGTGGGCATGTAAAATAAGTGGATACTCTTTGAAGAACACATGAAAATATGTGCTGTACCTTCTACTTGTGATATGTGGTGTAACAGAAGTTTATCTGTAATGTAATTTCAATGCTAGAGAAATGAAATAAATTCTTATGAGAAGAGCTCAATGAATATATAAAACACCTATTTCCCCGAAGTAATAAATGCAGCTTGTAATTAACATAAGTCATTCTTAAGTTATAGATTTTTAGGACAAGGGTTTTTTGGCAATAAGATGCTTAGCACAAGAATTGGTTTAACCATCTGGGAAAAACAGTGTTGGTTCTCAAAGTTGTCCTTACTACCCTACTACAACTACTATGTCTGTCTCCATCAACTATGAAGTAGAAATCGATATTTTAATATTTCAACCACAGATGACTATCAAGTTGTACTTTTTAAAAGTTGCTATTGATGAGTGGCATATATAGTAAATTAAAAATTATATGAGCTTCTGAACATTGGCTTAAGTAAGCTTTTCAACCAATAACAGATGCTGGCGGGGCTGTGGGGAAAGAGGAACCCTGCTCCACTGCTGGTGGGAGTGTAGACTGGTGCAAGCACTGTGGGAATCACTATGGAGATACCTCAAAGAACTAGGACTGGAAGTCCCATTTGACCCAGCTATTCCACTACTGGGGATCTTCCCCAAAGAATTAAAAGAATCATACCACAGTGATATATGTGTGCCCATGTTCATAGCAGCACAGTTTGTGATAGCTAAAACTTGGAAACAGCCCAAATGCCCATCAACTGGAGACTGGATAAAGAAAATGTGGTTTTTTTATAAAATGAAGTACTACTCATCCATAAAAAATGAGAAACTAGAGACATTTATAGCTAAGTGGATGCACATTGAGGCGATACTCTTAAGTGAAATAAATAGGACACACATGAATAAACACTGAATAGTTTCTCTGGTGTGAGAAACTGAAAGTGTAAATAAGGACTAAAATGTATAATAGGTAATGTAAAATAGGAAGAAAAGGGGCAAAGGGGAAGGAAGTGGGAGGGCTAGAGGAAAGGATAGAAGGGAATGGGATTAATATGAGAAAATGGAAAAATAGGAACAAAATCTTTGTAAATAGGGAGGAATGGAGGGGTTGAAGGGAGGGCTGGGCAAGGGTGAAAAATAAGAACCAAGAGAGACTATGTAAAGGTGCAAATTTCCAATGATGAATGTCATTATATTGTATACCTAAAATGTACCAATGATTAGAATGAATAATCGATAATGCAAAATAGGAAGAAAAAGTCCAAAGGGGTAGGGGTAGTGGGAGGGGCAGGGGAAAGGAAAGAAGGGAAAGGAAAAATGATGAGAAATAGAAAAAATGGAAATAAAGTCTTTGTAAATAGGGAAGGGTGGAGGGCGTGAAGGGAGGGCTAGGAATGGGGAAACAATAAGAACCAAGATGCATTATGTAAAGGTACAATTCCCAATGAGAAATGTAATTGTGTTGTATACCTACAGTGTCCCAATAAAAGAATTTAATAAAGTGCAAAAAAAAAATTAAGCTCAGAATTTTTATATGTATAGTTTATAAAGTGCAAAAATTCTTATTAAACTTTGCCCAAATTTCAGAACATTTACTTAGTTAATATAATTTTTGAAGAATTTTCAAAGTAAATCAAATATGTAAAAGCTTTGGAAATATAAAACTGCTTTCTTTGTGTGCTAAAAAAACAGGGAATCTACAATCAACATGCCAATTAAATATCATAGGTGAGGTCAAAGAACTAGGAGGCCTCCACAGTGTAGGGCAGAAAACATTGAGGAAAGAAACTGAATTGGAAACGGTGGGGGGGATAAAAGCAAAATGCTATGTGATTAATAAATAATAAACATTGTATTATAAATATTTGGCAAATCACAATCAACCTTGGAAAGGTCTCACATAGGAAATACATATCTTTACTCAGCTCTGTCCTTTAGTAACACATATTTCTCTTTACATTGAACACAAACATGGTTTTTAAAATCAGAAGAAGATAACTTCCTATATATTTGATATTTTCAGTCATCATTCATAATTCACAGGGACAGAATTTTGGGTTGAATCAGTATACATCAACTAAAATTTTTATTACTTAGTCAAAGATTAATCACAAGACTCATGTGATAATTGACAGTAAGAGTACCAATTGTATCTGCAAGTATATAAAAAATATGTTAATATTACATTTTTACTTCATGGTTTCTTCTGTGCCTAAAAAATTTCAGTGTTTTTTCGAATTATCTACCTCAATTATTCAACAGTATATTTTTCAAATATATATATGACTCAAAGAGGAATTTCCAAAATATGCAACTAAGGTCTCTCTATGCCTTCTCTTTGTAAATCAAATGTGTTATTCATCAAATTCTGTTGATATCCTAGAAGTCAGGCTCCATTCTGCCTGTTTCTAGAAGCACCTTGTCACTTCTATTTGGAGTGTTTTTATTATCATTTGGGTCTAGATGTCCCCTCAAAGCTTCGGGAAGTCATAGGTGGCTTTTTCAGAGAGGGCTGAATCTAGTTTGTGTTGCTGGGATTAAGGGTTTGTGATTACTAAACCAGTACACTCATTGATTTGGCACCGCCCCAATCCCAGTAGTCTGCTTAAGATAAAAGGGGGCAGAAAGATGCTGTTAAGGTCCCTTGTTGAGGGCCAGGGATTCAACTCAGTGGTTCTGGTGCCTGCCTCGAAAGCGCAAGGTCCTGAGTTCGATCCCCAATACCAAAAAAAAAAAAAGTCCCTTGTTGCTTTGTTACCTTTGGTTCATCATGAAACATTGCTCCTCTGCCATGTGCCATCTTGCCTTGGAGCCAGCCAATTATGGACTGATGCCTCTACAAACTGTGAGTTAAACCCTTTCCCCTTTAACTTCAGGTGTTGGGTATTTTGTTTCAGCAAAGAGAGAAAAGCAACTAACAGCATTCTCAATATCAGTATTCATGCATGATTCTTTCCACTGTTTGCAAGAATGTTCTGCTGACCTACTCTTTAATAATTTCAATATCACTCTTATGGGCTGAGGATTTAGCTCAGTGGTACCACACCTGCCTCACAACCACAAGGTCCTGAGTTTGATTCCTGGTACTGCAAAAGAAAAAAGAATATCACCCTTATATCTATTAAAACCTACATACGACCCAGTTTTTTAATTGTTAGATTACAGGGAATAAATGTAGTTTGAAGATTAATTACATAACATAAACATTAGTCAAGTGACTTACAAGAGTTTAGTAAAAGATAAAACTGTAGAATAACTGAGAAAACATTGGACATGCACGATTGTTTGAAATTGCTACCCAAAAGTTTTTATTGAAACAGCAGTATAGTAACAAGATGAAGAAAAGTTAATCCTCAAAAAGGTAGCTGTTTTCTATATGTAATCATGCAATTTTATTTTAATATTATGCTTTATTCACTTTACATGGTTACAGATATTTTTCCTTGCCACTACAGCTTTTCTAATCATATTGTAATGACTACATATTATGCTAATGTATGAAATTATTTCTTTTTTACTATGAAATCATTGCACTAAGATTAAATGCAGAGACAGATGTGGTGGCACACACCTGTAACCCCAGCACTCTCGAGACTGAGGCAGGAGGATCCCCATGAGTTTGAAGCCAGCCTGAGCTACATGGTGAGTTCAGGGCCAGCCCAAACTACATAGAGAGGCTCTGTCTCAAAAAAAATAAATTAAATGTAAAGGTAATAGAATAATGCTTTTGGCAAACCTCACTATTTGAATTTATATGACGCAAGCCACTAAAATATTATTTTTTTCAGGTAGTTACTATTTTAATGATCTATGCTCTGGAAAACATTGTAATTCTGAGGTTGTGAACTAACTTAATTCTACTTGAAAATGTGAAAATGTACCCTGAAGGTACAAATTACATTCACAATAAATGCCAAATGATTTTGATTTGTTTAATATAAAATTTAAACAATTTATTTAATAGATATGTCTATGTATTGTTTTTGTGGGAGATAAAGAAAAGAGAGCAACTTTGGTAAAACTTGGACATAGTAAATTTCAAAGAAAATAAATGAATCCCTACTCATGGCCATTATGTTATGACATAAGTCCTAATAGTAACAGGTATAAAAATGCTGTTTGGGTGTTTCTGCTACCCTGGCTGTTTAAGACTCTGATTGCCAAAACTGATTCAGTTCAGATAGCAGTGTGTTTTTGTCCGAAGGTCAAATCCCATGCAGCACAATTTATTGCAGCAAATTTTTATCTCACCAAAGCATAACACATTCTGCGAAGCCTGTTCATGCCAATGCAGATAATTTAGTGTATAAATAGCTGTAACTGGCACTCACAGAAGCTGTGATATTTTCTGTTAGCGATTGGGTACTATTTGGAAAGCCAAGGAGACAATTACATACCATAGAGGATGATCTGGTCTGGTAAGAAAGGAAACATGAAACAAGCCAGCCCTTTTCCACCTCAAACAGGTAGTGGGGAAAATGTAATACCTATTATCCTCTTCTACATAATCTAGGAAGTCAATTAAAAGAGGAACTACTAACTTGGAAAATAAAGAATATAGTCATTTGTGGTCTTCCATTTAGAGAAGACAAATGAAATAAAGAGAATATTAATTAAAGAGAAGGTGGAAAATGACACTGAGTTATCATTTTGACATCTTTTGAAGAATTTATCATTTATCATTCAGTTGATAAATTCTTCAAAAAAGAAAATACTATGATCATATGGGAAAAGACAAAGCTAAATCCAAAACTATGGCATCAATAGATTATTTTGAGAACTTTCTCTAACAATTAAATATAAAATAATGTAACAAAGATATGTAATTTTGGCCTCTCCCATTAGCAAATATTAAAAAGAAATTTAATATCCAGTTTGGGCAAGTGTTTAAACAGTCTCCTACATTACTGATGAATATACAAATAAATTCTGAGCAGAACTAATGGGTAAAAATTTATTAAACTGTTCATACTCATTGACTCAACAGTACCCCTTATTAAGAATAAGGATGAAAAAATACACATATGGAGATGTTGCCTGAAGAATAATTTATGTTCAAGAAAAATTGGGAACAGTTTAAAAATGCATGAAACATTAAGTAAATTGTTGTACATCCATACCATGAAATTTCTATGTAAAAATTAGAAAGAATTTATGACCATCTTACAATGTTCAACATATATTAAGTGAAGATGCCTATAGTAGTACTGTAATAATAATAATAATTATAGCCATAATAAAAGTTAAGACCATATGACTCCAACTATGCAACATTCAGGAAAAGGCTGGAAGTATGGAAAGAGTCAAATGATCAATGGTTACCTAGGGTTAGGAGAAAGAGAGAGATGAAGAACAGGTGGAGCACAGAGGATTTTTAGTGCAATGAAACTATTATGACAATACAACAGTGGGTATATTCATTATACATTTGTCAGAATTCATAGAATATATACACTGAGAGTGAATCCTAATACAAATTACAGGCTTGGGTAATGAGGATGTGCTGGTGTTGGTTCACGGACTATAACAAATGTACCACTTTGGTGGGCAATGTTGTTAGTTGGAGAGATTGGGGGATAGACAGGAAATATATGTGAATTCTCTGCACTTTCTCCTCAATTTTTCTGTGAACATAAAACTGTTCTAAAAATAAAATGTAGTGTTAATTTTAAGTTAATACTTGAGAACTTTTAAGCTAATTGCCTTATAAGCAGTATCTCACAAGAATATAATTGTCACAAGAAATTTATTATGTAGATGGTATTTTTATCTACATATGAAGAGAGGCTAAACAGATTGTCCAAGGATGGTGGTAAGAGCCAAAGCTGGGCCCCAAACCTAGATATCCCTGGCTCCCAGTCCACGAGTCCCATGAGCCTAGAGTGTACTGAGCTCCCAAAAAATCCCCAAAGTACGGAATGACCCAATTTTTAAAAGAAGCAGAAACCTAGTGAATGCATAGGAAAAATACTGTAGTGTTAAACAAACTACTAACACCCTTTAGCTATTGGAGGAGAAATTATGATAGTATATCATATTGTTTATTTCTATAATGTAATTTTTGTAATAATATTTATGGTTTTATAATAAGAAAAATCAGTACAATTTTTTAAGGCTTGCTCTCTGGAAGTTGATTACAAGACAGCACTCTGAAATGAGTGATATGTCTTTAATCAATGTTTTGAGAACTTCTGAATGCAGGAATTCCCAAACTCCAGTCCATGAACTGATTGTGTCACGGTCACCTAAGGAATATTTTATTGCACATACCTACTCTTGAGAACCCAAATACCCCATCCTACCCAGTTCAGTACATCTGGGATGGCGCTCAGGAATTTACATTTTTCAAAAGCTCTCCAGGTAATTCTGATACCCAGCCAGGTTTGGGAATCACTATCTAAGGGAACGTGATTTATGTAGATCAAAAGAAGAAAGAGAGAAGTATACCATAACAGTATACTAACTCTTCCTTTCATTTCATTTTAAAATTGGCTTTGTGAGAAAAAGTTTATATATTAATAGTATACAGTATATGTAATTCAGTACATGCCTTTATCACTAAAATTGCCTACAACATTATTCATCTTAAATATAGCAATCACTTATATTTGCCTTGGAAAGGAGGAAGGGAATATTTGTAAGATTTTGTAACTGAGTAATTACAACAAGATGGCATCAGTGTAGAAATTGGCGTATAGACCAAAAGAGCATAACAGGAGCACAGGACTATAGCCAAGGAGAGATGGGTCATTGTGTGGCCAGAGATCAATGGAAAGGATGGCACTGGACAGAGGACTATCTACGGAGGGGATGAACTAAAACTTGTACTTAGCAGGGTGCCTGGGACTTACTGGGGATTCAGACTTTTGTTTTAAAAGAGCAATAGCTTCTTAAAAACTCTCGTGAAGTCTCCTTCTTCACTTGTCTTCATCATTAGAGGTGTCAGTCACCTTTACCAGTCGGTCCTCCTCTCCCTTCCCCACCTTCCCGCCAATGCTCCTGTTTCCCTGGGTTGTTTCCTTGGCTGACTTCCATTTTCTTCACATTCTACTTACCTTCCTTGATGATCTCATCCACTGTCATGACTTTGGCCACCGAAGACAAAGGGAAAATCCAAATCTGTTCTTTCCAGTGGAGGCTTTCATCCCAAATTCCAGACTCATATTTCCAAAGCTTAAGGGATTGGAAAAGCACTTTACATTTCACATACCAATTCCTTAATTCTTGTTACTGTAATTATTATTTAAATTAATTAAATCACTACCCAAGAAGTTCTGCAAGGTAGAAATGTGTGAGTCATTCTTAACTTTGTCCTCTCACAGTCAATTGACCACCAAGTCTTATAAATTATACCTATAAGATGTATCTCCTGACAACTTGCCATCCCAATAACCTTTGCCTTCATTCAGTTCTCATCATTCTCAGCTTTATGACTGCAAATCCCCTGTGTCATCTCTGTACTTCCCATGCTCCTCTGGTCCAATTCATCCATCATATTCTAATGCAGGATGACTTCTCTTTAAAAAAATTGGTTAAAAAAATAAAACCCTGTCTCCTCCCCCTCTGAAAGGATTTATTAATGCCTACATAATTAAGTTGGTAATTTATTAATGCCTATATAATTAAGTTCAGGTTCCTTATATTGCAATTGACAATAATAACAGCAACAGTACTTGAGTGCCTATTTTGCAGATGAGCAAAATGGGGTTCCAAAAGTTTCACGTATTTCTCAAGATGATTTATGAGCAGCCTTTATGAATATTTATAATTTGAACCCAGACTGAATTCAACCCTAAGATATGCCATGCTTAGTTCAAATGTCACTTCCTTGACCTAACTCATCTGTTTGTAGATCTGTCTCCTCAAATTAGCTCTGATTTTCCCAAGGACAGGAATGCCTCATTCATCTTTGTGTCCCCCATGTCTGGCAGAGAGTGGGCACCTTGTGTGTCCTCATTTTTAAAAAGCATGTGATGGAAAAGAGAAAGGAAGAAGGAAGAAAATAAATAATTGGAGAAAACAGAGAGGTTTATTTTAAGAAGAACTTGATGCTGTTTCAAAATGCTCAAAGAATTGTCAAGCAGAAAGGCTTTCTCCTCCCTAGAGTAGGAACACTTCACCTGACCTCCATGAATGAGCTTAGGGAGTTTATTTTTCTACGACTAAATTCCGTAATTTCGTAAGTCTCACAAAGGTTCCTTGATCCAACATTAAAATGTTTAGAACTATTTCTCCAAAGAAGACCAACAAGCAGATGTTACTAAGAGGCCAATTTCAGACCTCTGTAGGAAGGAAACTTATAGTAAAATGAGCTGTTTGAAAATAAAAAATTTACAACAAAATGTCAGAAGTTCTGGATCTATTAGCAGTAACCAAACGGAGGTCAGATAAATACGCCTAAAGATAAGAAGAAAGAAGCTTCCATAGAATTGTGGGGTGGCTAAAGGCTACCGTAAAAATATCCACACTCTTTCAACCTCTGAGATTCTGTAATTCGTGGATAAAATCCATAGTAGATCTATCTTTTCTCATATTCCACAAAGATTTTGAAGATCTGAGTATCTTTTTCAGTGTGTTACCTTTCTAGTTAACTTCCTAACTATAATTTTAGATTTCTTTATATTTCTTAGTAAACCCAAATCATACATAAATTTTGTTGACATCTTCAGGCACTTCAGTAGGTAATTCCTACTTCTTTTTATTTTATTTTTACTATAATTATTAACCCATACTAATTGTGCACGTTAATGGGATTTACTGTGATATTTCCACACATGCACATAGTGCACATTGATTATACCCATCTACCCTTCTCCTACCCTTTCCCTTCTTCCCCTTTCTCCACTCCTCCCTCCCCATTTCAAGTCCCTAATCATCCCTCTTCTCTTTCAGGTCATGTTCTTTTGTTGTTTATTTTCACATACAAGAGAAATCACGCTATGCTTGTCTTTCTGTCTGGCTTATTTTGCCGATGGCCTCCATTTCCATCCATTTTCCAGCCAATGGCAGATTTCCTTCTTCTCTTGTTGTCTCTCCTTACTTGATGTGTACCCTGATCGCCCATCTGTTACTTTTTGTGCTTCACAGGTTGTCAAGATTTTAATTTATTGTATAAAACTTTGGAGCATGAAGTGCAGAAATAATTGTTCTGCAGATCTCCTCCTCTTTTATGCTTGATTTACTGTAGTAGGTCTGGCTTCTTTTTTTCCTCAAAGACATTTATTTAGTGCATAATTACTGTTGACACAATAATAAATATCAAAAAAAATTTACATCCCTACTCTGCAGAAGATAATCCAACAACAACAGTTTAATTTAATGGCATGTGGAAGCTTTTCTTAGTAGCTTTTCCCCATCTGTATTTTATTATTTGAATCTCCAAGTGTTTAGAGAATGTAATACATTTTTGTGATGCTGGGGCTCAAACCCAAGGCCTTGCACATTGTAGGCAAATGCTCTATCACTGAGGCAATATATTTTTAAAGGGATGGATTTGGACATGCATGGGACCTATTCAGAAAATAATAATGTAAATGTTTACCAAGTCCTTGAATGTTTGTAGTCTTTATTAAGAGTATCCTTAAGAGTGAAGTTTAAAATAAATACTCTAGGGCTAGGAGTATAGCTCTGGTAGTTCACTTGCCTAGTATGCATTAGGTTTTGCACAACAACAACACCTGTTTGGTAATAGATATAAAATTTTATGACATGTTATCAAAGAATAAGTTAAGAGCTTTGCTCCTCTTTTCATATAGTCACACTTTCATGACGAACTTTTCAAAAGGATAACCAAGTCTAAAAGTAGATTAGCCTTCTTGCTTCTCAGTGTGGGAAATAAAAATGATCAATGCATATAAATCATTGTCCTTGTTTTTCTTGTCTTTTTTCTTCAGAAATATTTTATCGCCATATAATGTAGTTATTCTGTGTATACTTATGGGGTATGGCATGGGAATTTAATACATGAATGCAATGTACAGTGATTACATCAAGGTATTGAGCATTTCCATCTCCTTAAACGTGTATCACTTTTTTGTGTTGGAATGCCTTAAACTCCCGTCTTCCAGTTCTTTATAAAACATACTAATATATTGTTGTCAAATGTATTTTTCCTATGAAACGATATTTTTGGTACTTGTCACTCAACCTCCCTTTAGTCCCTCATTGTTTTTCTTGACGCAACTCGAAAATGCATTAAAAAACACTGAAGATGTATCTTGCTGCCATCTGCTGCTCAGAAGTGAGAACTGCAAGGATTGGACAAACGTGCGGAGATTTGCGCTCGGGCGTTTGTGTAGGCCAGAGGGGTTAATTACCAAGAATTGTGCTTCTAAGACACTGCCTACCCTGGATTCAAAGGCAGTTCCTCCTGACTAGCAGAAGGGACAGGAGGCTAGGTGGCTGACTGGCTGTCTGCTCACAGAACAAATAAGTATTGCCCTCATCCAAAAGTCTGGTCACCTACATCCTTATTTTGAGCTTCCCCTACTCGCTCTCAGATTGCAAAGTAATAGAGATTCTTTCTTAGTCTATAGCATAATATTTCCTAAAATATTGCCTCAAGGACAACATTCTCCTTGACTGGACATTACAAACTGGAAGTTAGGCTTGTAAGATTTACACATAGTGTTTAAAATGTGAGCTAGGGCTGGGGATTTAGCTCAGTGGTTCCACTGCCTGCCTTGAAAGCACAAGGACCAGAGTTCGATCCCCAGTACCAAAAAAAAAAAAAAAATACGAGCTTTTTTTCTTTCTTTCTTTCTTTTTTTCTTTCGAGTGTGTGTGTGTGTATACAAGCTGGGGATTGAACCCAGAGCCTTCACAAAGAGCTGCATCCCCAGGTTTTGTTTTTTGTTGCTTTGATTGTGAGACAGGTTCTCCCTAAGTTGCTTGGGCTGGTCTCAAACTTGCTATCCTCCTGCCTCTTCCTCTTAGAGTGCTGGGATCACAGGGTGATGGTTTTAAAATTAGCAGAGTTCACATGAAACTGTGAATTGCCAGTTTCCCTTGGAAAATTGGAACATCAGACCAAAGTGGGCTCCATTCCCATAAGGCTGGGGCAGAACAGGGCTGAGATGACTCAAAAGCTTTCCTGTTCATTATTTCCTGTTATCTCCCTACCCAAACCATCAGTTGCCATTTATCCTTCTTTCACTATAGATATATGAAATAGAGGCTTAACCTATGTATGGCAGAGCCTACTATTTCTTTCCCCTCTCTTGTTTTGTACCAACTGACATCAATATCATCAGGCATAAAAAGAACCTAATTAAAAATCATCTGTCTCCTCCCTTGCAGATATCAGCGACCAATGAGATTTAGGAGGTAATTGATGGGCGTGCTAACTGGTTGTGTGGGGTCAAGGCAACCAATAGGAAGACCAGTATGAAAGCAGATTCAGAAGCTACTGGAAAACAAAAGGAAGGAGGTGATGGTGGTCTAACAAAGGTGCAGTAAGGATGAAGAAAAAGTACAAAAATAAAAACATTAGATATATTTTTAATGTTACTTTTATTCTTTTACAATAATATGTGCATTATTTATATTGTTCTGTCTTGTGATAAATAAACATTTTTTATTTTTCTGCAGTTTAGTTAAGGTACACCCTCTATGGGTACATGAATTGTTTGACTCTGATGAAACCACTTTTGAACAGGGGACATTGTCTTACTACAGACAATTTTTAGACTTTTCCAGAACTCAGTGATATTCTTTACAATACAACATGGGCATGTCTGGGGCACTGAGACCAAATAGGAACAAAGTGCCAAAAGATCTGCAAAAGAAAAAACTGAGAAAGGGAGTTAGCAAGGCTCTCTTCTGCGTGATTTTTCCAAAATTTACATCTGATTATGCAGCGACTCCAGGCTTTACATGACCCCCTGCCTGGAGTTTTTTTCCCCACTCTTTTTGCCTTGCTAATAGCTACTATACCTCAGATTCAGTTTAATGTCCTTTCCTACAGAAAGCCTTCCTCAACAATGCAAGTCTGAATGGTAACTCATCCCTTGTGTGCTCGTTGCACTAGATCTGCCAACGTATCAGAATGAAGGGTGTGTTGTCATTGCTCATTCCATGAGATGACTAAGCTGTGGGCTTCGAGAGAGCTATGGTGTTTAGAGTACTATTTATTCTCAGTGCTTAGTACACAGTAGGTGTTATGTAAATATTTCCCTCTTTTTTAAAAAAAGATATTTATCGTGGTACTGAAGATCCAGCCTAGGGCTTTGCACACGATAAGCAAGCACTCTACCATTGAGGTACATCTCCAACACTATATTTCTTGAATGAATGGCTAGATTAATGTATGGGTGAGTGGGGTGATGGATGAATGGATGGAGCGAATGAACATAATTAGCTGCTTATGTGAAGATAACTGTGTTATATTGAGATAATCAAACTATTAGAAGTATAGTTTTTGTTTTTGTTTTGAGATAGGGTCTCACTGTGTAGTTTTAGGCTGGCCTTGAATTCACTATGTAGCCCAAGCTGGCCAGGAACTCACAGTCCCAATCTCCCGAGTGCTAGGATTACAGGAGTGCACCACCACACCTGGAAGTTAGTTTCTTTTAAAAAGATAGCTAGAGGGCGTGGGATTTAGCTCAGTGGTGCTGGCACCTACCTTGCAAGCACAAGGTCCTCAGTTCAATACCCGGTACCAAAAAAACAAAAAAAAGATAGCTAGAGAAGCAGAGTGGGAGAAAGGTAAAAGAAATCTAATTAGGAGACATTTTCACTGCTGAAGTTTGTTTTAGGGAAACTGGGAATAGGAGAGTTTGAAGATGGAGACCTTAGGGTATTCCTATTCCAACTACCAGCTATCCTTCACTTGATTGATTATACAATCACATATTGAATAAGAACCAATTAAAAGTAGGAATTAGAAATGAATATCTAGTGATACAAACAAAATACCAGATTCAACAGTCTGGAAAGAGTAAGATGAAGAGCTAAGAACATGAGACACAGAAAGTAGCCCTATTTACATTAGCCTAATGCTCTGCTTCTCAGGTAAGTGTTTCACTTAGTCTCCCATTGTTAAGTGTCTACAATATATCACGGGCTTACTTTGAAGAAAATGTAAGAGGTTATTTTAACTATAATTTCAAATATGTAGGAAATACTATTTTCAATTTCCCCAATATCTATCACAGTCTTATGAATTCAATTTTTGATTTCTTGACTATAGTTTTACATATTGAAAATATAGAATTTATTTACTAATACAGTTACAAATAAGTCATTAAAATGAACACGATCTAAATTATTCATTCATATACAATGAAAGCCCACGGTTGGAGATTTCACAAAATAGTTCAGAAAGGTAATTTCTCCATTATAATTACTTATATATACTTACAGAGCACAGACACAATTTCTACAGGGTGTTGTCAAGTTCCTAAGAGAGTATTGACCTATATTGTAAGTACAGAAAATCATAATTCTGTGATATAATTCTTTTAACACTTTGTTATCTCAGTTTTCTACTCAGCGGTGTTTACTACACAGCTAATAGAAAGGATGTGAAAGCTCAATAAAATTCTCAGTGAATGCCATTGGGACAGGTACTGTCTTAGGTCAGTTCTCTTGGAAAACAGAGTCCAAGATGGAGATTTGCAGGCAGGAAGTTTACAGGGAGAGAGGGACTCTGGATTGGGTAGAGTAGAAAGCCAAGCCACAGGGCAGTGGAATAAAGATACTAGCTGAGTCTATGGAAATCCTGGAGCCAGGACAGCCTTTCAACAGTTGTTCTACATCAAGACACAGAAGCTGTATCTTTGTATCCCGGCATTAACCAGCCTCTGGATGTGGCTTCTTCTGAGAAGGGAACCACATACCATTAGCGAGCTCGATTTCTCCTGCCCAGGGTGATGCTTGAAGAGAACTCAGGTATGAACCAAGAGAGGCTCCAAGAAACTGAAGAATGCATTGTCCTGAAAGCTGGATGATGCCTTACAGGATCATCTTAATGTGTTTTAGCCACTTTTCCATTGCTAAGACAAAATACCCAACACCTGCAACTTAAAGGAGGTGAGTATTTTGGCTCAGAGTTCCAGTGGGTTCATCCCAAGGTTGGCTGTCTCCCAGGCAGAAACAGCGTGGTGTGAAGGCCTGGTGGAGGAAAGCTGCCCACATCCCGGCAGCCAGGAAGCTGGGAGTAAAGGGAGGAGACAGGAACAAGAACACACACCCCTAGTGGCCTGCCTCTTCTGACCAGGCCCCAACTCCTAACAGCCCAGACAGCTATGAAACCATAAGTGAATTAATCCAGTGGTGAGGACAGCACCCGCATGATTCAATCACCTTCCAAAAGCCCCACCTCTGAAAATATGAGGCTTTTAGGAAACAGTCTAGATCATATATATATGGTATATCATATCATAGATCATCTATATAGTTATGTATATGTGTATAGTCAATGTACTTTAAGTTTTACATATTACTTTTGTGAATAACTTTCATCTCTCAGTGAATCACATACTCCTGCCCTTTGTTGCATGCTCTTGAATCAAAGACAGGGCAGATTTACACCATTACTATGATTAGTGACTGTGAACAGCTAAACTGAGTAAGTATTAAGTTCAGTATGCTCTACCCTTTTAGGTAAAGACGATAATGGCTATAAGGGTAAATAAACAAAGATTTTTCTAAGAATTGTATCTGGAGGGCCAGGTGTTTAGGGCATACAGATCCCGGTAATATGAAGCAACCAAGGACAAGGGAGCAGTCTTTTCTGAAGGCAGGTGCCTCCCTTTTGCCTCCTTGCAGTTCCTATAAAACCTTCCTAATCCCAGACATGTTCCTCACCTCTCATCCATGATAACTAGCAAAGCACCTCTGGACTTAATGCTCTCAGGGGGTCTGCTTGTCCTAACGATTTTGGTATCAAGATTAAAATATGATTGACTTTCATTTGTTTTGAGACTAGAGCTAACAGAAGTACCTTTTTTTTTTTTAAACCAAGGTGAGTTCTCCTACCATATGGGTGTTAATTAAAGATCCATGTTAGTTCATTGATTTAAAATGAAGGCAATTTTTTGCTCCTTATTTATACTTGGATTTCTCACGCAAGTAAAGTAGTGCAATATTTAAACTTATGTGCCTGATTTATTTCACTTATGATTATGCATCCATTTACCTAAAAATGCCTCAAGTTTGTCCTTCTTTATGGCAGAATATATTAAGAAGTAGGAATAACTTGTTCAAATGGAAAGGGGAATGAGAGATGAGCAGAGAGGGGAAAGAAGGAGAAAGGATTGAAAGAAAAATTTAAAGGAAAAAATGGAAATAGATCTTTTGTAAATGGGAAGGGGAAGAAGGGTTAGAAAAAGGAGAGGGGGCAGGACCAAAAAAGAAGAATTAAGATGTGTTATGTACATATACACACACCCCTGATTAATGTATTACGTACTACAATCATGCACTAATGAAAAAATAAAATATTAAAAAATAAAATGAAATGAAAGAAATTTAATATATCCATGATTTCTACTGGCCTTGTGTAATGCCCTTAATTGTTTGCATTGATGTATTTAATGATTCCTGTAATGCTAAAAATAAACCTGTAAAGTAGGTCATTTGGAAAAATAGAAATTTAAAGATTGAGGAAGTTACAGTTGAGCTCATACTTACTAAACACTCAGTTTCATTAACAGTATTGAAAAAGGAAATTTCAAAATTATATGATATGTATATTAATCTGTATACATATAATTTAATTCTTTAAAGATATTAGAATCCAGTAAAACTGAAAAAAAACTCAGCTAAATGGGGTTTCTTTATATCAACTAGGTCTGAACATTTTCCCAGACTCAAAGAGTGAAATCTGTTGAATGAAACTTTTGAGGAAGAAAATATCCAGATTGGTAAAGATATATTAAAAATCATCATAATAATAACAGCATGTTTTATCTATGTTGTTTCCTTTATGAATGATTACACACATATAAAAATGGGTGAACTTTAACTGTGAGGATTATTGATGTTATGAGTCTCTAAGAAAAGTCAGGATAGCATGCCCCATAGAATTGAGCAAAAATCATTTCCGAGAACAGGAACTTTGTGTCCTCAGACCCTGAAAAACTTTTGGCACACAATAATAGGTAGCAATAAATACTTATTGAATGAGTAAATAGATGAGTGTTGAAATTAACATAAGGATCAATCCTTTGAATTATCTCATAGGAGTGGCTGTGAAAATTTAAAGCAAGGATGACTAAGGAGATGGCCGATTAAAAAGTAAGTAAGCATTGGGAAGTTTTTGCTTTTTAAAAGTTAAATCTAAACATGTATGAATTAAATCAGTTAACTTGATCTTTAATATAGTTTGCTTTCAGTTTTTTAAGGTCGTGACTTTTATATCCAATATGGGAAGGGAGACAGGGGCTCGATATCAAGGACTTCAGAGTAATTGAGGAGAGAACTTGAGCTGCCCAGTATCATGCCAAGGGTGGGACCTCACAGAAATGCTGGGGATTTGCAGAGCTAGCAAGAGATGTGGGGCAGGGCGGGACTTACAGTCATTATACCTACATTCTGAAGGCTCTATCCACATTCCAGAAAGGAGCAAAATGAAGAAGCATAAGAAGTATATGTTAGGGAGATGAGAAGCCTCCTTTTGAACTGCTTTGATTTCATTCTGTGGTATTCCTGAAATATTTCAAAAGTTTTAAAAGCTACATCATAACTACAAATACTTTATTAAAGAATCCACAATAAAGATATGGTTATCATTTTTGAATTGAAATACACTATTAAAAAGAAAAGATTTTAAAAGATGGAAGCATAGCACACTCTCCTGGTTTGTCTGTGCATCAAAACAATATGAATACGTTTCACTCACTTTTTTCTTAACCTGTAATCTGCAAACTCTCTCTCTCTCTCTCTCTCCTTTTCTTCTTTTCACCTCTCCCCCTGTTTTTAGTTTTAAAGGCTTTTTTCTGATTGCAAAAGAAATTCATGCCCAACAAAATAAATTCAGTGATCAAAAAATATTTTAAAAGTATATTTTACACTTGTTTTGCAGTTACTCCTAATTCTACCACCTAGACATAAGCAACCACTGTTACAGTCCAGTGTGAATTCTCCCAGACTAATTGCTAAATGTAAATGCTGTCCAGGTTGGACAATCTTCTGAAGCTCCAAAAGATTTAGCAAGGGATCAAAAAGGTTAGCTATTAACAGTTTTCTATCAATCTTTTAACTTAATATTAGAAATATATTTTACTTTAAAATTTATACAACCATTTGAATTGTTGCAATTTACATAGCAATTCCACTATTGATGGGTAATGAATGCTATTTCCTACCCACTTCTATTACAAAGTTTGTGGTAAACAATCTTATTCTTACAAATGTGCACATATGCCCATTCTTTCTAAAAATACGACAGAACTGTTTATAAATTCTTATTCCAGTTTTTAAATCTCTGTCTTATTGCTGAAACTTTTGTGCATTTGTTTCCTCAGTTACAAAGTCAATTATAATATCTACTTTAAAATTGTAAGGTTTGAATACTTGTGCATATCAAGTGCCTACTACCATGTCTAGTTCAGAGGCAGAATTTAATAAATTGTATATTTCCTTCAGAATAATTTGCTAAAAGTAGACTAAATTGGTTCACATTTAAGCACAATTTTAAAGCTTTTGATACACACTGTCAAAAGGATATCCAGAAAAGTTATAGCAATTTCTGATACCATCAATGGTGTCTGAGGTTGCTCATTCCCCATTTTCTTCAGAACTCTGGGTGTTATTAATGTATTTTTAAAAAATTTTTTGTCAATGTTATAGGTGAGAAGTATTTTTCTTATTTTTTATTTGAATATATTTTGTTTACTAGAAATGACATTTTCATATATTTATTAGGCATTTATATCTCTTGTATAAAATATCTTTTCAAATCACTTGTACACTTTTTAAAAATTAAAGGAGTAAAATTTAAGAGTACCTTCTTTTTTTTTTGTACCAGGGATTGAGCTCGGGTCCTTGTGCTTGCGAAGCAGGCAGTGGAACCACTGAGCTAAATCCCCAGCCCAAGAGTACCTTCTATTATCACAACATCATAATTTTGAAAATATTTTTCTCACTTTATCATTTGCCTTTAAATTTTCTTGGAATATTTGACTTTAGTGTCATGCTTAGAAAATCCTCCTACATATCAAGATTATATTATTCATTTATATATATGTTTATGTGCATGCACAAGTATATAATCAGTTTTCTCAATTATATATAGATCTGAATCAATATTCCTTTTTCATATATTTAACCTGTCAAATTCTGAGAGAAGTGTGTCAAAGTTTTCCATTCTACTAGTGAAAATGCCAACTTCTCCTGTTTTTCAAATAGTTATATTATGATTCCTTGTAATTTAGTTCACAAAGTCACGTAATATTTTCATCTTTATTATAGTTTGTTTTTTATGGATACACTATTTCAATTCATCTCATTGATTCTTGTTGACCTAAACTCTAATCTATTTGACATTAGTGTTAGTATTTGGACTTCCTATAGATGGATTTTTTAAATTTTAATCTTACCGATCCTTTAATTATAATCTTTGAATTTTTTTTCTTTAAAGGCATATCTTATAATACTATACAGCTATGTTGTTTTTTGACCCAATCTGAATCTGAGAGGAATCAATGCATTCATATTTAGTATATAATTATTGGTATGTGAATTTTAGTGTTACAATTTTACTTTTAATATTGTGTACTTTATTGTTTTATTCATTTAAAAATATCTATTTCTATCTATTTTTGTTACACAAAAAATTAAACTTGATGTATTCACTTTTATTCTCTTATAGTAGAATTGATATATATATATGTACTATTTCTCCTGCTTATTTTACTAATAGACACTTTAAGCTTTTTGGAATGTATTTAAACATGTATTTCTTAACATCTTATAGCTATTACTTTACTGAAACCAAAATTTAAAAATCTCACATTCATGGCACCAAAAGCAGTAGAACAGAATTATTTTTTCTCAATTCATAAGTTACAACATATGAACAACAACTTATGAACAATAACTTATTATAACAACAACAACTAATACTTTCCTATGACTTTCTCAGTGCTAAGCATTCAAGTGCTTTGCATATTAAATCATTTAATTCTCAGTTCACCCCTACAAGATATATACTATTATTATCCTTGCTTTGCAGTTGAGACAGCAGGAAATATTTCATAGGTGTGGTAAGGAGTGTGTGTATCTGTGTGTTTCTGTATTTGTGTGCACACATGTGTGTATCATATACAGGGTAGCTTGTATTTCTGGCTACAATTTAGAACTTCTTTTTGGTACCGGGGATTGAACTCAGGACCTTGTGCTTGCGAGGCAGACACAGTGCTGCTGAGCTAAATTCCCGGCCCAGAACACTTTTCTTTTGACACTGGTATTTTATTGATTTCTTTTTGCATGCTTAGTAACTGCCTTTGTGTTTCTGAGCTGCTGTAACAAAATACCTGAGACTAGGTGATTTGTAAACAAAATACATTTTTCACAGTTCTGAAGGTGAGAGGAGCAAGATCAAGGTACTGGTAGGCTCAGTGTTCGATGAGGGAGTCCCTCTCTGCTTCAAGATAGTGCCGTGCTACGGCAGGCTCCAATGCTGTCTTGATGTGAGGGAGAGATGGAAGAAGGGGACCGTTCCCTGAAACTTCTTTCACAGGGCGTCAATGCCACTCACAGGAATGAAGTCCTTATGGTCTAACCATCTTCCAATAGCATCACCTTGGAGGTAATATTTCAACATATGAGCACTGAAGGGACCCTTATATGCAACTTATGGGAGCAATTTTTATTCCATCTTGGTCATTGAGGTGTCATGTCCATCCAGCTATGGTTTGAATGGCCCCTCTAAAACTCACGTTGAAATTTGATTACCATTGTCACAGTATTAATAAGTAGAACCTTTAAGAGGTAATAGGGCTACAAGGGCTCTTTTCTCATGTGAGGGTTGCATGCCTTAATAATGTCTTTGGTTGTGAGCCTGCTCATTTTCCAAGAGCCTGGTCCTAACATGTTCTCATTGCCATGGTCCAGAGGGAGACAGCAAGCCCAGTTGTGCAAGTGCTTTTCAAGATATGTTTGTACCATGGCAACTGATATCTCAATTGGCCTGAGCAAGTCACGAGACTGGCTTTAGGGTCAAAGGGTGGGACAGAATGCCCTCCTTATAACCGGAGAGGGCTGCCAAGTTAATCTGCAAGAGGCACAGATACATAAAATAATGAAACTTTTATGGAATCAGAAAACAAGCAAATGTGTTTTAGGGTGAGTAATAATAAGTACAATAAGAAAAAATAAAGCAGAATATGAAAATCAGTAGATACAGGGATGAAGGAATGGTGCTATTTTTTATTGGACATTTGAGGAAAGTCTCTTTGATTGGAGATATTTGAGGACAGACTTCAAAATAAGGAGGGATCATTGAGAGAATTTGAAGAAGCGGTTAAAAGAAAATGAAAAAATAATAAAATAAGGGAATCAACACAGAAAAGTCAAGAAAACTTGCTGAGAATTATGCAGTTATATTCCCATCAACCCATGATCACTTTTATATATTTATTAAGTGCAGTGGAATCACGCAACATCTTAATTTGGCTGCTCATATTGTTTACAGGATCCCTGAAGTCAGTATTTCAACCTGAGTTAGTCACTATGTTTGTCTTTTCATATCAAATGCATTGGTGAATTTTATGCAATCAAAAAAAAGTTCAGTTTGCACCAGGCATGGCCTTTAAAAGACAAAAGTGCCTGTAACAACCACACTCTGGGAGGCTGAAGCAGGAGGATCACAAGTTTGAGCCCAGCCTGGGCAACTTAGTGACTTACTGAGACTCTGTCTCAAAAAAAAAAAGAAGAAGGGCTGGGAACATAGTCCAGCATGCAGAGCCTACGTTTAATTCCCAGAATCAAAAAACAAAAAAAGATAAAATGGAATTGTATACCTAAATCTTTTGAACTTCCTTAGAGACCAGTGTAAAAGCTTGATATACCTAGTGAATAGAATTAAACTTTCTTTGTTTAAACACTGGAGCACTAACAATATAATGTTGGAGGAGGGTTGTATTCAATATCACAAAGTTGCAAACAATTTACTTTCTTTAAAAGGAATGAATTTAAAAGGTATGAATCCACATGAAAAGCATGAAATCCTTAGTATGCCATAATTAATACTCAAATGGGACAGAATCCAGCTCTGTAGTAAAAATATATCCTGTAAAATGTCATGAACTAACATTATTAATTTTGAATTTATAATCTGACAGTTATGAAGATGTTTGGACTATATTTTTATAAAATCTCTAATAATTAATTTATCATCATTTTAAAAAGTCTGTCTCAAAATTCATAATTACTTCAGTTAGAAGACATATTATATATATGTATGTATATTAACTCCACTAGATGGTACTGTTTTAACTTCCTGGAGGGAAAAGCTAAGGCAGTTTGAATCAGTGCCTGACACCTGAGTTGGCTAATTTAACATTAGTGAGACCAAATTAGTGCATCTGACTCAGAACTTCCTTGGATATAAAAAGCAAAGTTGTAATCTAAGAACAGTATAAATGTGATAATTAATGGATAGACTATTTCTCTTAGCCGTGGAAAAATACTGTGATAACTCTCACAGAAGAGATTCTGGATCATTATTCTTGTGTTCCTCAGGAAATAAGGTTTTATAAAATATGCACCCTGGAAAATCTTAGATTTTAGCAGGTGTTACTTAAAAGTGAATGTCAAACTAAATGATTCAAATAAAAACACATTACTAGTATATATGAGGCTCAAAGGTATCAATAGGCTTATTATAATTATAAATCTATGTCTATATGTGAATTCCTTATGTAACAGACAAATGCAACCTCTACGTGTTATAGAAAACACTGCTCATTAAAGTATTGGGTCATACTGTAACTTCTGCAGCACAGCTGTGTGTGTGCACATGTCTATAGACTGGGAGTGGGGATTTATTGGTACCTTATAACCCCACATATGTGGTTATAATGTGAATAATGGTGTCTTATCAAGATATATAGAAGTACATAAACTCAAAAAATAGTCTCTTATATAGTTGGTTAAACATTTCTTTTTAGACTAGTGCATTTCCATGCTGAGACATAAAATGTGATTAAGCAGTCAGAGAATAAGATATTTAGAAGTGAATGCTTGATTCATATGTGGATCAGTTAATATTCTTGCCAGGAAAGATGTTATATTGTGATGACAAAAGTATACAATAGAACAATAAAAGTTTAAATACTTAAAAAATAACTAACAAGTTTACATTTATTGTGTTAATGAATCTCCATTGACAATGTCTATCTTAATATTGAAGCTGTGTATTTAGGTACTCAAGTGTTCACATTAACTTCATTTTCTAAGTAAAATTATACTCTAGTAAACATGAGTTCAAATTTTCTGGCAACCCTTTCTATAAGTAAAACTCATTTTCTATGCATGACTTTTAAAATAACTTTTATTAGACATCCTAGTTAATTTTCTATTGCTATAATTTTTTTTTTTTTTTGGTATGGGGGATTGAACTCGGGTCCTTGTGTCCTAATTTTTAAAAAATTAAAGATAAGAGGAGAAAAAAAACCAATAATGCTAATTTTGGAAATAATAAATAAAAATGAAAATGAAGGGCCTCTTTCAGGGTGTGTCTCTGCTGTTACAATAGACAGCGTGGGTAGCAGTGTGCAGATATAAGTCAATGAGTCTCAGCAAGCCAGTCGCAGACCCATGAGATTCAGGCAGATTTCTGGCTGCAAGTCCCAAGTTGAGCTCCCTGTCCTCCTTTAGGGTTGAACTCTGCAGTGTTCTACTGCAGGTTCCAGCTGCCCTTCCCCTGAAGATAGTCCAGGTTCTGATGGGAGGTGATGATCCCTCCAAC
>NW_004624811.1:4632700-4644315 GCF_000247695.1 Heterocephalus glaber
GGGGGGGGGGGGGGGGGCTCCTGCAGGCACCCTTGTGGCTAAGTGGATCGCTGCCTGGGCTCGGGCTGGACGGGGCGGATTCCCTGCGACTGGGGACCCCTCTGCGGTGTCCGCGGATGTGCCTGGCTGGCACGGGCTGGATGGGGCGGGTTCTGTTTTATCATTAATAGCTAAATTCATTTAGTTTTCCAGAATTTTTATCTGTCTTGTCTGTTTTGTTTTGTGTTTTTTTGGTACCAGGGATCGAACTCAGGACCTTGTGCTTGAGAAGCAGATGTGGCACCACTGAACTAAATCCCCGGCCCTTGTTTTGTTTTTTGAGACAGGGTCTTACCATGTAGTCCAGGCTGGTCTTAAACTCACTATGTAGCTGAGGTTGGACTTGAACTTGAGGCTCTGCTCCTGTCTCAGCCTCCCAAGGGCTGGGATTACAGACATGCACCAACTAAGAATTTATCTTTCTTTATAGCGCTATGATTTGGACGATACCAATCGCCCCTTCTTCCTAAAAGTCCTTGGATTTCTGTGTCCCTGCACTCCAGCTTCTGTACTGCTATCTTGTCTCATGTTCACTTGGCTCCTCCCTAGATGAGAATGTTTCTTTACTATTCAGTCCTTAATCTTCTGCTTCCCTTTCTCCACAGTTCTTAACTCCAAAGTGTCATCTGTATAATGTATATCAGTGGTTACTTCTGTGTAGGAAGCCCTCAAGTATCTATCTCTTGTCCTGGACTCTCACTGGAAGCCCATTCCTTAATTTACAACTACCGCTAGACATTTCCTGCTGATTTTTAAAATATATTTTATCCTTGATAATGTCCCTTAGATTTCAGATCTCATGGAAATGACCAAAACTGAACTCCTCCTCACCTCCTATAAAACCAGTGCTTTGTTTTCCCATTCCAGTTACTTTGAATAATACCCTTATTTTACTTACCTCATCCACCAGAGTTAGTCTCTGAGGCTGGAAAATTCCACCTTTATGACCTCTAATATATCTATGCCTTTCTATTCATTTAAACTGTCATGTCCTATTGGTATCCATAGTTACCTCCAGCCTAAACCCAACAGTTGTCTCCTGTTTTCAATTTTCCTAGCCTACTCCATTGGGGTCAGTAGTTCTTACTTGTATGATTCCATTTATTTGTTGTAGCAAACACATGTTGCAGAGGGTAGGCAAGGCAGAGGGAATGGGGCTGGAATGAGAACTACGCAAAAGGGCTTGACAGAAGCAGTACCACATACAGGGTTCCGCAGCCTTCAGGTCAGTCAGTGGCTCACAAAGGAAGGAAAGAAAACAGAAGTAGGAAATTGAAATAGTGGTCAATATTCAGAAGTCCAAATTGACAGAGAGTCCGTTTCTGGGATATCTCTCACTTCCTATCTAAATCAAGACTGACTCATAAATGAGGAGGCTGGATAAACAAGGAAAGGCGATGTTATCAGTGGATCCTATTCATGGTGTGCTACCAAACTGACTGCTCCTGTCCCATGGGACAATGAGGAGCAGACTCTCAGCACTTTGTACATGTAGCCTACCTATTTTCTGTGTCTTTCACTTGGACCTTCCTCACACTTCACTGTTGACCATTCTTGACCATCTGGGTCCCTGACCCTTGGATTCATTACCTGTTTATAGACTGGCAGTTGCTGCCTGTCCTGACAATCTGCTCTCTGGCCCTGAGCCTGTCTTTTCTCTGCACCTATAATTTACATTTCCTCCCTTTGATAACACTGCTTCCCTCTCTGAGCAAACATTTCCCTTGACACAGATTCCTCGGCTCATAGCAATAAGTCTATATCTAGATCTAGATAGATAGACAGATGTTTCTTAATTAAGAGGTGAAAGGGTAGAAGGTGTGCTCCAAAGTATCAAGGGGTTGAATGGCCAAAGAGACAGGGTTGGATCCCCATGGGCCTGCCAGCTGATACACAGATTTCCAAAAAGGTTGCTGGTTGGCTGGTCTCTGTGTCTCCAAGTTCTGAGGACGTAGAATAATGGAATTGGTTCTGAAGTCCTTGAGATTTATGAGATGATGCAGATTCTGCCAGTGCTGGTGAAAATGAAGTCTGGATTCAGGTGCCGCTCATGAGTGTGACTACTGGCTACTTGAGATTGAGAGGTCGGGGAGAACTCCATCAGTGGATGGATGGATAAAGAAAACATGACATTTATACATAATGGAGTACTACTCTGACAGAAAGAAGGAGAAACTGGAGGCATTCATAGGCAAATGGATGCAACCTGAGAATATAATGTCAAGTGAAATAAGTCATACACACAAGCTTAAACATCACATGGTTTCTCTTATATGAAAAACTCTATATATGATAGATAAATAAATAGTACAGAGATCTTTTTCAAATGGATAGGGGGAAAAAGATGGAGGGAGGGGAGGGAAAAGGGATTGATAAAAAAGAATTGAAGGGGAAAAATGATGATGAAAATAGAGCTTTTGCAAATGGGAAGGGGGTCAAGAGTTAGAAGGAGCAGGCATGGAGGGGAGAGGTAGAGAGTGGAAATGAAAAGGAAGAAGAATTAAGGTGTATTGTATACATGTGCCAACTTCACACGGTAAATGTAATCAGCTATGTACTGCAAACATGTACTAATAAATAAAAAAAGAACTCTTTGATTAGATGATATCTGGGCACAAAACTGAATGACAATCAGCCCTGTAAAATGAGCCATGTAAAAATCTGAGATTAGTAAGTATTGATAGTCATCAGGATTTAAGATCCTCTTTATCTGAGAAGAGGCCAATCATTTTAGATATTTACACCCAGAAAAATATGCTTTGAAATCCCCTATTGTGCTGTAAATCCTTCTTTCAAGCATTTTAATGGAGATCATGGAGCAATTGATATTTTAATACATTACAATAAGGGACCACATTCAAATATGTTTCCTTGAATATTTAAACCAAGCACCTTGCACAGGATACTAAAGCATCACATAAAATCTCTTAACACTGAAATTTATCTTATTCTCTGGGGTACTCCCTAGTTGACCTCAGATTAGCAAACCCTTTAAAGAATTATTTTAAAAATAATTATAGCTTCATGGGAACTTGACAAACATACAGGGAGGTTCCATGTACACTTCACTCAGTTTCTCCCAATGGTAACATATTAAATAACTACAGTGCAATATCAAAACAAAGAAATAAAGATGTCAGTACCAACCTTGACACTTATTTCAATTCCACCAGTTTTGTTTGTGCTTCTCTCTGTGTGTAATTTTATACAATTGTATATAACCACTACTGCAATCATGATTTAAAAGTGCACCGTAAAGAAGACCCTTTCTTGCTATTTATTTGTGGCCACAACTGCTCTTTCTGCTCAGACCTAACTTTTGACAACCATTAATGTAGATTATTTGTATATTTTATTTCAAGAATATTTTTATGGTCCTGGGAATTAAACCTAGGATCTCACACATGTTTACAACCCAGCCCTATTTCAAGAATGTTTTATAAATGAAATCATACATTTTTTTATACAACATAACTCCCCTGAGACCCATTCCAGTTGTATGGATGGGTAGTTCATTCTGTTTGTTTACTGAGTAGTATTCCATAGTATAGATGTGCCACCATTTGTTAACTATTCATCAGTTGAAAAAAAAACTTGGGTTGTTTCTAGCTTCAGTTATTATGAATAAAGCTGCTATGAGCATTTATGTATAGATTTTTGTGTGAACATAAGTTTTCATTTCTTGAGGAATAAATGTCTAGGAGTAGACTTGCTGGTTCACATGGTAAGCATGTTTAGTTTTTTCAGAAAACTGCCTATTGTCTAGAGTGGATGTATTATTTTACAATCCCACCTCCAAAACATGACTTATCCAGATTCTTCATATCCTCACCAGCATTTGGTGTTATCACTATTTTTAAAAGACATTCTGATGGGAAAAATATGGTAAGATATTCTGATATCTCGTAATTTTCATTTTCTTGTTGGCCAATGATGTTCATGTTTTCATGTGCTTATTTGCCATCTGCACATACTCTTTGGGAAATGTCTGCTAATGTCTTCTGGCAGACGTTTAAGAGTTCACATACATTTTTATAAAAATTCTCCAACAAGGTTAGCTCTTATCTTAGGGAGAGCAATTGATCCATGTGGATGCATAGTTTTCCCAAAGAGTTACAAAATAATATATAATGTAGTAATATCTCTAATACATTCCTCCTCTGTTTAGAAGAACAAATTAAAAAATTAAACTTCAGAGAACAGAGAAAATACATGTTACCAGAAGCCCCACTAACTAGAGATAACTACTATTAACATTTAGGAAGCATATTTCTAGATTTCTGCGTCTTCTGTATACATATATCTTTTGCACATTCATCAACAATGTATACATTTGGTATGATACTATTCTTACCTTGTTTCCTGCAAGCATAAGTTTCTGACAACCTTCCATATTACTATAGATCCTCATTATTTTAATACCTGTGTAATAACCTATTGTATGTGTGTTTACTTAGCTAGCTTCCGTACTGATGAATATTTAACTTACTTTGATTTTTTTGCTATTATAACAAATCTTTAATGAATATTCTTGTGCGACTAGCTTTTGAGATTTTTGTAATTATGTTCTTAGATTAAATCACTAGAAAAAGTCATATATATGTATGTATGTGTATATGTATATGTGCATACACTGATATACACACATATCAGTTTGTGGATGCTTACAAACTCCCTTTTTGAAAGATTTATGGTTCTACCTGCACTGCCAGAATAGGGTTTCTGAAAGGTTCTCATCTTTGCTTGTATTCCCCTTCCAACAAATTTCTTTTTTTTTCTTTCTTTTAGAGATTGGAAAACATAAATCCAAGCAATCTTTCATTGTTTATAACTTTTAAGCTTTAACTGAGACAGGGCTTTTAAATGTTAGGTCATTAAAAGTTCTGTAACATGGTCATTATCCTCTAAGATATTTTTCAGGAATGTGGTCTGCTTCAGTGGTTTTGAACTCTAGCTGTCTAACCTACAAATACAATATTGACATTGAATGGGGACTGTAAGGACAAACAGCATATTAATGATTTATACTTGTGATCGCTTCTCGGCCTTTTGGCTAAGATCAAGTGTAATGATTTATACTTGTGGACAGAAGAAGAATTACAATTTGAAGGGGAAAAAACAGCCCAAGGTTATGACCAACAGCTTCAAACTCCACAGATGAAAAGTGAGTAGACTAAGCATAAAACAGAAAGTCCTACAGTACTTGTAAAAGTTAGATATTTGCTGTGAGTTGGATAGTATTGCAATTGCAGTTTGGAGTCATTTGAATTTTTTTTTTTCTTTTCTTCATTTGATCAAACTCTGAATGCATTTAATTTAGCATTTTAATTATGATCTGGAGAAAAACATACAGTATTCCCAAATTTGAAACCTGAGTTATTTGTAGTCTTTGGTTTACTTTTCAAGGCCCAAAGGAAACGTCTTAATGAATGTACCTAGCTTTTACATGATGACAATATATTTTTGCCTACAAACTTTCTCAGATGGATTAAGCAAGACAATAACTGGATATAAAATAGTATATTTTAGTAATTAGATAATAGTATGTTTAGTAATTAGGTGTTTGCGCTTACCACCTAACAATGGATAAAGATTCATTTACAATATGCATTTTATTTATTTTTATCTTCCTTGACATGTTTTTTTCATTGCTGTTAGGAATTAATTGCTCATATTTCTGATTTTTTGGCAGCATCTCTCCCCTCAATTTCACAAATTGTAGACAACTGGATTGTAGAAAACTACGAAGTGTTTTTAAGCTATTTAAATGTAACTGTTCTCATAACTTTAAATTTATGGTAGTAGATAAAACTGGAATTTTGTAGCTAATGCATATTTGGTTTCTTATTAATATTGTAGTAAAATATCTCATTATATAGTGTTATATCTTCCCGGGCATTTTAGCCTCTATTAGTTTCTCCATATAGATTTCTAGCGTTGTTAGCCAAATCCGAGACCAGCAGGTGGAGTGGTTGGAGGGTAGGGAGTCAGAAGGACCAGGTCTTAGTTCTGTGTGACTTTGGTCAAATTCCTAATATCTCAGTTTCGTTATCTTAAAGATCAGAAGGTTTCACTGGAAATCCTGGAAAGAACCTTCAAATATAAAATTATATGAAAATAATTCATAAATTCATGTAAATGAAAATTTACAGATTTTCATAGGCATTATACTTACAAAGGCAAACTGAAACAATTTTGAAAAACATGCTGACTGTGCACAAAATGTAGTAAAATGATACAGCAAATAACAGAAGCCATCATTATTTATTTGCCACGCAGGAAAAAAGTTCAAAGTACCCTCCTACATCTGAAGTCCTTAAGATGAGTAATCATAACTCTCTAATTCTCACATCTACTGTCTCCGTAACCTCAGACTTTTGGGGCCTATTTCTATACAAGCCCAGACGGGGCTGAGAAACCTCTAATGGTTATTTATTTTAGGTCAGGTGTGAGGGTCTAGGACCTCCTTGGAGGGCCCTCCACAGTTTCCAGACTGGCTAACTCGATATCTGCAGCGAACCGTGCCACTATTTGGAATGGAAAGAGGCCATAAATGACTTAACCAAAATTTTTAGCGTGCCTATTGCAATTGCAAGGAAGGGAGATGGAATTCTATTCTCGAGCTGACTCTTGATCACTTCTCCCGCCCCGATTTTCAGCGGGGTGATAAGGCATCCCAAGGGGGAATGGGTGGGCAGAAGCGTGCGGAAAGCAGGCGGGCGGGCCCCTCGCGATCTGAGGTGATAGAGGCGGGAACGCTCTCCGGGACACCCTCTAGGGAGCCTTAGGCCTAACAGAAAAGGGAGGTGGAGTCGGCCCACTCCTGACTTAGGGGCAGACCCTCCAGCTCGCAGTGGGCGGACACTGTCTCCTCCTACGGGGGTGGGGAGGGACAGTCCAGTGGGGCGGTTAGCACCGCTCCCCGCCTAGCGCAAACAGCCTGTCCACAATCCGGCCTGCACGTGGGGCCGAGGTCCGGAAAAAGTCCTGCAGCTCCAGAAAAAGTCCTGCAGCTCCAGACCAAGGTTGCGTTGCTAGGCGACGGACGAGGAGGCGGGGCCGACGAGAGAGGCGCCGGGCGGCGTCCAAAAGGAGCACGCCTCGAGGCGAGGCCGCGCAGCCGCCCTCTCTGGCTCCCTGGGCCCGCGTCCTGCCCCGCCCCCACCGCCGGGCGGAGTCGCGCACGCGCGGCGGAAGCGGCGGTCTCTTCCCTCGCTGGGCTCACGCTGGGGCTGCGCGTGGGGCCGGCGGTGGCGCCACGCAGACCCACCCCGGAGCCGGTGAAGGCGGTGTCTCGAGGAAAGGGCGTGGGGCGGGGGCCGGCCGCCGTGCCCTCCGCCGCTGAGAAAAATGGTATTCGAGTCACTGGTCGTGGACGTGTTGAACCGGTTCTTAGGGGACTATGTGGTGAACCTGGACACGTCTCAGCTGTCCCTGGGCATCTGGTCAGGTAACGAGGCCGCCGCCGCCCCTCGTGTTCCCGTCCCCGGGCCGGCGCTGCCACCTGCCTGCCGCCTCCGCGACAAGTTACGTAAAGGCGGGCGGCGGTTCCGGCTCGAGCTGCTTTGGGGGCCCTGAGTACAGGGTGACAGGATCCCCTCTTCGGAGTGGAACGCCGGGGCGGCCCGAGGGGCGCCGGGTCTGGAGTCCAAGTTGCGCGCGGCGCCAGTTTCCTCCCTCGTCCCGAGCGGTCGGTTCGGCTTTGGCCGCGACGCGCTGCTGGGTTGGGTCTCAGCCTTGTCCTTTCCCCGTGGTTTGTGACAAAGGCTCTGGAGAGCCCAGGAGTGTGGCACGCCGCCTCGCGCGGTGACCCGGACGCCCTCCTCCTCCTGGACGCGCCCTGCGGCCAGACTCCGGGTACCTGGCTCCGCCTCCGGCCTCCGCTTCCCCCAAGGGTTGCTGGCCTGAGTTCGGCTGATAACAGACCGGAAACTCCTAGGACAGTAACTCAAGTTGCTTGTGTCTTTTTAGCCCACAGTGTGACCCAGGAGGAATGTGTTCTGTGTACAAGGCTGTGTGGGATTTTGTAAGCCTCGGTAAATTAATGAGTTTTAAGAAAAGGGAGATGGGTTTGGCAGCATCTCAGACCTGCCAAGGGCAGGGAGGAAAGCGCGCCTGCGCTGGTTAGTGGTAAAGGACTGCCCTGTGTTTTCCCAGCTGTGTTGTGCAGCTGTGTTCCCTTACTTAAAGCTTTATTTTTAGTGCTTTTATCTTTTACATTACAACCTTATGTATTTCAAACATCTGTTACAAATTAGACTCCTTTTTGAAAGGAATGTCCCAGGACAAAGTTAAGGTTGTTTGTGTGCATAGTACAGTGATTTTTTAAAGTACTTTATTCTTGGATATAGACACACTTCCAGGCTTCTTCTAAAATACTTGTTTATCATGAGTCTTCTCGTTTATGAAATAATATAAGCAAGTAAGTTTGATTTTAAAAGAAGAAAATCTCGTCACCAGGTACTGTGATATAGAGTATGGATTACAGAATTAGGAACGTAAGTGCTAAATAACTTGCAGATTGTTTAATCTGTGCTGCAAAGTGAAAATAAAACTTGTCTCCATAGTATCTCAGAAAGAAGCCTTAAAAACTCTTTGAGTTGTGCTTTGATCTGTAGTGAAACATTGCTTCTGCATTCAAGGTGGGGTTTACATAGAGTGTGATTTCTCAGCAAATGGATTTATCTAAAGTTTACAAAGTTCTTCATTGTGTACAGTTCTGTATGTCTTGACAAATAACTGAGGTACTTACACCATCACAATGATGATTCAGAAAAATTCCATTAAACCCCCATATTTCTGCTCCTGCTCCATTGTAGTGGACCCCACTCTGCCTCCTGGCAGCCTCTCATCTGTTTCCATCTCTGTCATTTTGTCTTTTTCCCAGTGGAATTATGGTTTGTAGCTTTTGAGTCTGGCTTTTTAAAAAACATATTTGAAAGTCATCCATGTATAGCATACTTCGCTATTTAATTATTGTGTTTTACGTTTTACTGTAAATGTTTACCCATTTGCCAATGGAAGAATACTTCATTTTCTGAAAATTATGAATAAAGCCACTGTGGCACTAATGTACAGGTTTATGTGTGCACGTATTGTATCAGGATTTAATTACATCACATCCACTGAGCAATTGCTGTTGTCATTTAAAAATACTTTTTAGTCATTCTACTAGGTATGTAGTGGTAAAGCTTTGTGGTTTTCATTTCTTGGTGATTAATGATTTTGGGTATCTTAATGTTCATTTTTACTGTTTGTGTATTTCTGTCAGTGAAGTGTTCAAATCTTTTGCTTATTTTAAGTTGTATTCTTTTTCTATTGAGATTTAATTCATGTCCTAAAATTCTCCCATTTATTCATTTATTTATTTTATTTATTTAGCAATGGAAATTAAACTCAGGGGCACTGTACCACTAAGCTACATCCCAATCCCTACTTTTAGGAGGGGCAGATAGGATCTAGCTAAGTTGTCCTGCCACAAACATGTAATCCTCCTACCTCAGCCTGCGAAGTAGCTGGGATTATAGGTGGGTGCCACCAGGCCCAGTACAATTTTCCATTTAAAAATGTACATTTTAGTGGTTTTTAAAAAAATATAGTAACAAAATTGTGCACCCATCCCTACTAATAGCAACATTTAGACACTCCACAAATAAACCTCATACTCATTAGCAGTCACCTTGCCATTCTTTCCTGTTCCTATCCCTGGTAGCCACTAATTTACTTTTTTTTTTTTTTTAATGAATTTATATATTTTGGGCATTTAATTTAAATGGAATCATACAGCAGGCAGCCTTTTGTTTCTGGTTTCCTTAATTTTAGATTATATTTTCAGGATTCTGTATGTTGAAGGATAGATTGAATAATATTTCATTGTAAGGATTATACCACATTTTGTGTATCTACTCATCAGTTAGTAGACATTTAGGTTATTTCCACTTTTCAGAAATAATGCCACTGTGAACATCCACGTACAAGTTTTTTTAATGGACATAAAATACTCTTTGATATATACTTAGTGGTTTGGGTGGGTCATATGGTAACACTATTTAACTTTTTTTTTTGGTACCAGGGATCGAACTCTGGTCCTTGTGCTTGCAAGTCAGGCAGTGGAACTAAATGGTGGAACCATTTAGGCAGCTAAATCCCCAGCCCACTGTTTAACTTTTTGAGAAACTGTCAGACTCTTTTTACAGAGTGGCTGTTTTCTTATTGTTGATAGTTGAGAATTTTTTCTATATTGGAGGCAAATGCTTTATCAGAAAATGTGATATGAAACTATTTTCCAGTCTTTTTAGTCTTGTAATTTGCATTGTAGGATAGCTACACTTGCAATTTTGGGTTCCCATTGCACAGAATATTATTTTCCATCCTTGGATTTTAGTCCATGAATTTCTTTTTGGGTTAAATATGTTTCTTGTACACAAAGTACTGTTAGATTTTGGGTATTTTTTTTTGATACATTCTGCCAGCCTGTCTTTTGGATGGGGCAGTGGTGGCGAACCTATGGCATAATGCTGCAGTGGGCTGTTTGTATTATTGAAAGCTCTAAAAGGTTCACCATCATTGGGGAATTTGGCCCATTCAGATTAAGATTTACAACTGATAGGTACACTGTATTGCCTTGTTCCTGTCATTGCATTATTTTCCTGTTCCTGATTCCATTTTTTTCCTTTCTACTTTTATTCATCCTATTAGACCTTTCTTCTCAAAAAAGAATGGTTTTTGTGATAGAATTATCATTTGCAACACAGAAGTACCTCTAATTTATAGCCCTCTTAATTTACTCTTTCTTTTTGGTTTTTCCAAAATTATATCATTTGGAAAAATTTTACTTTTTTTTGTCATGACATGTTTGTGTCATTAGAGTTCTTGTTTTAACTTTGGTTTTTTTATATTAATCTTCCAATTTTCTCTTTTTAATAGAGATTATGTCCAGTGACCACTTACTATATAGAATAATATATATATTATACTATATATAATATACTATATATAATATATAATATAATGGTCATATAACCCTCATTATACCAGAAGCTGTACAGAAAGGTTAAGATTGAGTTAGGAGTTCTGGCGCCTGCCTCACAAGCGCAAGGTCCCGAGTTTGATCTCTGGTACCAAAAAAAAAGGAAAAACAAAAAGATTGAGTTAGGACATAATTCCTGATTTTAAGGAGTCACTTTTGTGAAAGGAGTACACTGGAGAACTCATCAAATTTTTTCTTACACTCTTGGGCTAATAACCAATTCTCATTCCTGAACTATTATTGTTACAACTATGTTCTAGTATGTATTCATAGAACTTTTCAGCTGATGAAACTTTCATTATGAAAACTATTAAAGTATATGTCAACATTAGAAATCTTATAGTTCACATCCATATGCCTACTAACTAGATTCTATTATATACAAACAGCTTTACTGAAATATAATTGATATTATAAAATACATAGTATTTAGTTTTTCATTTAAAGTCTATAATTTGATGTGTTTTGGCATGTGTATGAACCATCAAACTTCTGCAATCAAGATGACATTGACTAATTTTTAAAATTATAATTATTCAAGAATATT
>NW_004624811.1:4644415-4661440 GCF_000247695.1 Heterocephalus glaber
GCATGTGTATGAACCATCAAACTTCTGCAATCAAGATGACATTGACTAATTTTTAAAATTATAATTATTCAAGAATATTAATTATGCAGATTAATGGCTTTCACTGTGACATTTTCATACATGCATGTGTTGTGCTTTGATCATACTCACCCTTCATTCTTCCCTCATTTATCCTCCCCTTTATCACCTCTCTCTTTGTTCCCTTTCCTCTTCAGGTTTTTTTATTTTTTAAGTTTTTGCTATGTCTAGCTATTTCACTTGACATGAGGTCCTCCAGGTCCATCTGTTTTCCTGCAAATGACATGATTTCATTCTTTATGGCTATATAGTACTCCATTGTGTGTATATATACACATATATATGTGTATATATACACTATGTTTTCTTCATTTCTCTTTTAAGGGGCACTTGGCTGATTCTATTTCTTGGCTGTGAAAGTAGTGCTGCAATAAATGTGAGTGTGCAGGTTTCTCTTTTGTATGCCGACTTCATTTCCTTTGGCTCCCACCCAGGTGCAGTATAGGTGATCATACTGATATAGGAGAAATATGACTTCTGGCCTGTTAGATGTCAAATGTGCCAAGTTTGTGGTTCCACAACTTTGAGGAATGAAGTTGTGAACCAAAGAGGTTAGGGGAGTTTTTTTGGAAATAAAGGAAAAAAGACTAGTTCTTGGATTTTCAGGAGGGGTCTAGAATGATCTGGCCACCAAGACCCTTTGATGAGTAGTTTATACAGCAAAGTTATAACAAAGATACAACATGGGTCAAACTATAATCATGCTACAGTATAGGATTGAAAGTATAGCTGCTTAGCTAATATTGATCCAATAGGGAAACAAGTCATGTAGCAAAGGTATGATAAAAGAACAAAAGCAGTTTTGGGAGGGGATGGGTCGAGATGCTCTGGTGACCCACCTGGGCATCTGATTCCCAACAGGACTTACTGGACCAAGTGGTGCTAATTACAGTATAATCTCAAGTTGCTGTTTGTCTCTTAGGGAGACATGCAAGCCTGACCATTGTATCTCTGTCTTACCACTCCAGCCACAATTCTGATGTCTATATTTTTGTGCTGACTTCCTTGAGGGCCCAATCCCTCTCCGGCTGTATATTAATTTCTGTCTAATTTAGCTTCTTATAACACTGCCCCTTCAGAAGAGGTATACTTAACTGCAGTTACAGGAGACTGGGTGAGGTTTCAATCTAGTTGCTTTAAGCTGAGAAGGATTGGTGTAGCAGAGACTGAAGTCAGGGGTCTTTTTCAGAGAGGTAATCTAAGGGGCCTTGGATAGAAGTCATGTTGGACTTTAGCAGTTATGAACTCCCTTCAAAAGATCAGTCTAGTGGATCCTGGTAAAAGGAGTCCGGCTCATTTATCATTAGTTCCATCTGTGTGATTATTTGGGTGAGAATAATCACGTTTTACCAAGAGTTTAAAGCACATACAACCAAAGCATGCACACTAGAGTGGAAATACAGATTGGGGAAAGGAGCCACATCCAGACACTGCTCTTAAGAGATTGGAATAGGATTTGTAACCAGCTGGCTCTTGGACCTGTCTACTGCTGGAGGTTATCTATAAGAATGAGATTTCTTTTAAGATTTTTTTTTTTTACTTGATGTGAATTATTTATATAAAGACAACAAGTTTCATTAGTACCCAAGCCCCTCCAGTTTTAGCTGTAAGAAGATGGAGAGTTCTGCGGTTTCGAAGGACAATTTTAGCTAAGGAATTCAAAGACTTGCTCAGCTTTCAAAGCACCCACTGTAGCTTTCAATCCTCATTGAGTCATAATAGTCAGCTATAGCTGTAGCTGGAGAGTCCCAGCAGGGGTCAGTGTAGTGATCAGAGCCTTTTTTCTATATCTAGTCTTTATTACTATTACTCTTTTTTTTCATTAAGTTTATGGGTACATTTTAGTTATACAATATTCATCATTGGGAATTTGTACCTTTACATAATATGTCTTGGTTCTTATTTTTTTCCTCATTCACCTGTGGTCCCTTCAACCCCTCCACCCCTCTCTATTTATAAAGACTTTGTTTCCGTTTTTTCTTTTTCTCATATTTTTTCCTTTCCCTTCTTTCCTTTCCCCTACCCTCCCCCCACTTCTCTTTCCCTTCCCCTTTGGACCTTTTCTTCCTGTTTCACATTATCCGTTAAACATTTTGGTCCTCATTTACATTTTCAGTTTTTCATACCAGAGAAACTATTTGGTATTTACACACGTGGGTCCTATTTATTTCACTTAAGAGTATGGCCTCAGTGTGCATCCATTTAGCTATAAATGTCTCTAGCTTATCATTTTTTATGGCTGAGTAGTACTCCATTTTATAAAAAAAATCTTCTTTATCCAGTCACCAGTTGATGGGCACTTGGGCTGTTTCCAGGTTTTAGCTATTACAAACTGTGCCGCTATAAACATGGGTGCACATATATCGCTGTGGTATGATTCTTTTAATTCTTTTGGGAAGATACCCTGCAGAGGAATAGCTGGGTCAAATGGGACCTCTAATCCTAGTTTTTTGAGGTACCTCCATACTGATTTCCATAGTGGTTGCACCAGTCTGCACTCCCACCAACAGTGGAGAAGGGTTCCTTTTTCCCCATAGCCCTGCCAACATTTGTTGTTGGTTGATTTCTTGATAGCAGCCATTCTTTCTGGAGTGAGGTGGAATCTCAGTGTTGTTTTCACTTGCATCTCTCAAATGACCAGTGATATTGAACATTTTTCCATGTTTATTTGCTGTTTCTACTTCTTTGAGAATGTCTCTTCATTTCAGATGCCCATTTTTTAATTGGGTCTTTATATTTGGGGGGGTCTGATTTTTTTGAGCTCTTTATTCTAGATAGTAGACCTTTGTCTGAGGAACAGCTGGTAAAAATTTTCTTCTCACATTGTGGGTTGTCTCTTAACACTGTTGGTGGTTTCTCTTGCTGTGCTGAAATCCTTCATGCTAAAATCAGGAACAAGACAAGGATGTCTACTATCACCACTCCTATTTAATATAGTTCTGAAAACATTAGCCAAAGCAATTAGACAAGAGAAAGAAATAAAAGGAATAAAGATAGGAAATGAAGAAGTTAAATTGTCATCATTTGCAGATGACATTTTATTCTATATGGAAGACTACAAGAACTCCACCAAAAGTCTTCTAGACGTAACCAAATTCAGCAGAGTAGCTGGATACAAGGTCACACAAAAAACAGTAGGCTTCCTGTGCAGGAACAACAGACTCACTGAGAGAGGAACTGGAGAAACAACTCCTTTCATAATAGCATCCCCAAAAATGAAATACTTAGAAATCAACCTAAAGAAAGAAATTAAAGACCTCTATTTTGAAAACTACAGCACTCTGAAAAAAGAGATCGAAGAGGATATCAGAAAGTAGACATCTTGTTGTTCCTGGTAGGAAGAACCAATATAGTGAAAATGGCCATACTTCCAATATTACTACTCCTTTAAACATCTTTTGGATATACTTTTCTGCTGGGAGTTTAAGACGAAGTTAAAGTGAAATTTGTGCTAATCAAAATTAACCTCTATCAAGGGCAGTTAAGGATCCTCAAGGGTTACTCTTGGATTATATATGGATCCATTTAGCTCCTCTGTCAGCTGCCAGAATGGGTCATGGTCTTGCTTGATCATGTGGCTTCCCATGAAAGTGAGATTTTTCTCTCTGGTGACCCTCCTTTTTAGGACATTATATTGGTTGACTCCTGTCTTCTTGAGTCCAACAGTCTCCCTGCTCAGGATGTTGGGTGAGTCACTAGAGTTGTAGGATTCTGTAGAAAGGTCCTCTCATGTCCTGGGTCCTTGTTGATCTTGGAGGGCCAAAGTCAAAATATTGGCTGTCTTCTTAGTGAAATTATCTTTAGCTCTAGTCTCCCACTTGTTGAATACCCAGGAGATGAGTTATACCAGTATTATAGTGAGAGCAGTAGGTTTAATTTTTATGATCTTATCAAGATATCCGTCACCTTGAAGTACATAGTATGACCAGAGAACTGTTACTTTTACCAGTCATAGTTGTCTTGGAGGTTGAATCCCCGCAGAATGTTAATAGATGGTTATAAAGTTTTACAAAGAAAATTTGAGATCAAGGGCAACAGCATTTTAACATGACAATCATAATGGCATTAATACAATAGGGCCAGGGATTTAGCTCAGTGGTTCTGCCACCTGCCTCGCAAGTGCAGGGACCCGAGTTTGATCCCCGGTACCAAAAAAAATACATTAGTTATCTTTATCTGATTATAAGATATTAAATGACATAAAAACCTTTACCTAAATTTGTTATTTTAACAGTGTCATTTAAGAAGAATGTACTTGTTTATAGAGGTACTTTATAAGTAATGTCCAATCTTTGATTTTTAGAGTGATTTAGATTTGATTTTTGATTTGGACTGTACAGTATTCAGGTACTTCTAACACAATTACATAACAATCTCATATGCATATGCCTTGAAAAAGTATTCACATCATCTGTCTGGCTGCTTCATGTTGGATTGGCAAGCACATTTCATCACAGGTAGTTGGAATACAAATAAGGGAAAGCCAGATGCTTGAGCCTAAAAATGTTTGCTACCATCAACAACTTTAGCCATAAGTCACCATTGTGATGTTTTTTTCAGTTTTACATCTTTGAAGGCCTGTACTCTTGGGAAACACAAATACAGCATTTAATATACTATGAGGTTAGCAGTAGTTACTATTACAGCTGTATAGAAATCTTTACATATATTTACTTTTTACTCTTAAGGCAAATTTTAGACACCTTTAACAGGTGTTATAGAGTATAACTGTTCTCACAAGAATTAAGGACATCTTTAGAGCTCTTAAAATTTAGGAAACTTAATAAACTCAAATAGACTTACTATCCAAAATACAAGTGTATCTCTTTTATATAATAACAAAATGGTTGTTTAATCAAAGCCAATAGATGTAGATCAAGTTTAAATATTAGGACCAAACTTAAACAGATGTCAGATTTTGATCATTTTATCAAAAGTCTAGATGTATATTGTATAAAAGAGGGCACCTATTAGTTACTTTGCATGTATTAAACTTATGTATTCTGAACTCCATAAACTTAACTTTATGGCTTACACTCACAGTATATCTTGGTTTTAGATATATACATACATACATATGTGTTCATAAGTTATATCATAAGCTAAGATGATAGTTGTTTATTTAACTAGTTATAATCTGATTATTGAAAACATTTTATAGATTAACGTTTAAATACTCTTTAATTCTTAAAGCTCACTTTTAGTAACCATAGAAAACACAAAAAACTATTTTAGTAAAATATAGAACCTTTGCTTTTAAATCTAATTTTGTAAATTTAACCAAGAGCATCTTAGTATCTTAAAAAGACCATATTGTTTTAGATATGGAAAACTTAACCTTTAACTTATAGCTAAAACAATTACTTTACATGACTCATCGTAACAGTTAACACTTTTTAAAACTGTATGTGTGTGTGTGTATTTGTGTGTGTGTGTGTGTGTGTGTATAATCTTTGATCAAGGAAAACTCTTGTATACAGACAATAATAGACATTGCATTTATAAAACTAATTTTTGATATTATCTTTGTTATCTCACAACCTGGATGGAAGTATGTTACCAACTTTAAAGACATCTTTACTCTTACCAACTGATTTAAGTTAGCCTACTGGTAAACTGAGTGAACCACGAATGTTTAAGCTAATGTCTTGAGTGTCTGTTTATCTATAAGGCAGTTTAAGTAGAACTTTTGGGAGTTAATGTATTCCTGACCGTTAACACATAGAAACATACATTTTTTTAAAGATGAGAATTTAATCTGAACTTTATATCTGAATTGTAAAAATGATGTAGAATCAAGACCACTTTCAGAATTCATATGCCATGTCAACCTTTAGAACAGCTGAGAAGTCATTTGATCAGAAACACAATTTCTTTATAAACTACTTAATATATATTTTTGTACATAGACTCCTATGCAAGAAGAAAATGATAAAAAGAGTTCAGAAGTTTTTTAGACAAGGCTCAACTTCTGGGCTTCAGCAACATGTGGAAACATTTCTTGCAGAGCTTTTTGTTTCTTTTTCTCTAAACTTCTCTTTCTCACTTCAATGTGGGCTTGTGTTTCACTTCTCAGCCTAACAAAACAAAGACATTGCAAAGGATCATTTCTTATTGTATCTTTAATTAGGTACCAAGGTATAGGCCACTGCTTGAACTTGTGCCAAATGATTCTTCCAAAGATGGCTCTTCTCCAGGCAACAGGTCTAGCTTTTTCTTGACCAGTCTGAAGAAGCCTTAAAGCATCTTCTCCTTCCTGAACAACTTCATCTAATGCATCCGTGGAATGAACTCCCCTTTCTAACCATTCTGGACTTTGCATTGGCTATCTCTGTTGCTTAGCCTCCTGTTCTAGAGTGAGAAGTGTTTCTTACAGTAAGACATTCCAAAGTTTATGTAAATTTTCATTACTTTTTTTCTTTAATTGCTGACAGTTCCATATAGCTCCAGATTTCAGTTTTTCTTGCTTCCAGTTCTTTGGGTCATCAAAAAATTCTTCCAGTTCTTTTCTTGACAATGTGATATGAAGTAATCTACACTGGTGAAAGGATGTGACATGTTGTGCATTCTTAGGTAACAAACTAACAGAAAACCTTGTGCTAGCTGGGGCTTGGGAATTATTAATGACCCAGAAGCCTTCAGGACTGCTGAGATTCTTCTACAAAAAGTAGCCACATTAGCTGCAGCCATTTTTTCTCATGGCTAAGCAAACCCTGTTTCTGCCAACAGTGTTGTCACTTCCACTGCCGAACACCAACTGGATAAAGATAACTGGAACTGGCCCTTCCCCTCACTCAACATGGGTGTCCTTCAGCTTTGCCTTCATTGGTAAATTGACCCTCTCTGCTCTCATTACTCTCTGCTTCTTCTTATTGCCAGTTGCAGCCATGGGTGCCATGAGTTTATTGCAACGGGTTTCGGTCACTGTGGTGATGGCTCTCTGAATGCCACCTTGGCACTCAAATTGGAGGCTTTCTTGCCCATGTTTCCCTGAAGACTGTTGGTGTTTGCTAGCCTTGGAAAAAGTCAAACATACATACCAACCTAAATCCTATGTAATCTTTATGATATCGAACTTTAAGGCTTCTATTAGCTCTTTGTAAGTCTTGAGCCTACCAGTCCTCATCTCGTAATATTTTAGGTGAGTTTGGCTACCTTGAAAACATATCTAAAGAATTTTTCCATGGAAATCTCAAAAAAGAGCTAAAATAATTTAATAAATTGTGCTTAAAATTTTTTTTTCTTAAATGAAGTAGCTGCAGATGTTTTAACCTGTTATTAACACAGATTAAACAGACAGAGAAGACAATTACATTTAAATCAGAATGCACTCTCAGATGTATTGGCCAAATTGAACTACAATAACCCTTTTACAGTTTTTAGGTTTATAACTACAAATAGACTTATCAGAATTTTTCCTGTAGGCCATCCATTAGCAGAGATCTCTTATAGTAAGAATCAGAAGGAAAAAAATTCTTTCATACCTGTGAGAGCAAGAACTGTTTTTATGAAGGTTTGTCTTAATTTTAGAGTACTGATACAGGCTTCTCAGGGCCCTCTGTTTCTTTGATAGCCATGGTTGTTGGATAGCCACAGCTGATAGACAAAACTGCTGTTTTGATACCCACATGTAACTAGCTGTTCCGTCTAAAGGGATAGAATGTTAAAGGTAACTTCAGCTATGTTATTTTCAGGGAGGTGCTCAGGTGAGGTTTGGATGTAAGAAGAAACTAGGTGACACTTTGTGGAGTGAAGTATGTATTACAAAAGGTGAGGAAATAAAGTCTGCCAAGGCCCCAATCTGCCCTGATGCAGATGTCTACCTATGGCAGTTTCTTCCCTGTTTTGGAAAGAAACAAGTGGAGAGAAGACATACTTGTCTATCCCTATTTGTTCTGTTCTCCTTTTATATAAGGGCTCACTTCGGTTTGACCTCGTCCAGTGCTAGCAGTCAGTTGGAGGTGCTTGAGGAAGTGGCTAGAACCAGGTCATCTGCACCCATTTCCTTGTGATCCTGTGACCTTTTGGCTCAAAGTTACCTATAGGCTTTTCCTTTTTCTGCCCTCAGCATATCTCTTGAGTATACCAGCCAGTACATGTTTTGGCTGGTAGCCAGTAGTTACCAGCCTGGCTACATGTTTTAGAGAGAAATCATGCCAAAAGAGTAACAGTCCTTTGAGGACTGGGAGGCTGTGATTGTTCCTAATATCTAATTCTGTTTAAAACTGTTACTAAACTTGTTAAAGTTCCCTAGGAATGTTTTCTGTTCTATCAATGAACTCATCTGTGCTATAAAAACCAGTCAGTCTGCCCTGTGGAGCAGCATTCCTGAAGGGAAGAAGTGAAAAGAGTGGAGGTATTTCCTAATTTCCAGTTCTACCAAAGTCAGAAAGGCTGAAAAAATTGAACTAAAATGTTTTTATTCAGCTTTCAGAATTTGAGGATTTAATCTAGGCTAGTTTTTGAGAATATGGCCCAGGAGTAAGTCAGAGGGAACAGCAAATGCCAGCTCCACTCTGAAAAGGTCATATGGAGAGGAAAACTCACCATTCTGGAAACCTGATCCTGGAATTTGACAGCCACAGAAAATAGAATTGCCTTGGACAAAATGCTGCTGTTATAAATTGCGTTATTTCTCAGGGGAAGGGCGGGATAGAAGTGACACAAGAACCAAATTCTTACCATCTTCAGGGTAGAAAGATAATCAAGACCAGAAGCTTAGCCCAACATGCCTCCAAAGCAAAAGGTACAATTGACTCCAACAGCATTGCCGAATAGAAAATTAAACTGGTAATCAAAACTCAAAAAAACCTGAATGATTGCTTTTCAACTTTCAGAGAAAGAATATCAAAAGGGGGCAATGTCTTAGTTATTTTTATTTTTGCTGAGGTAAATTACCTGACCCCCACAGTTGAAGGAGGAAAGATTGATTTTGGCTTACAGTTTGTAGAGGTTTCAGTCTGTAGTGAGCTGGCTTTGAGGCAGGGTGGCATGGGAGAGGGGCATCGCAGAGGAGAAAAAGTCCATGGCAAATCAGAATAGGCAGAAGGCAGCAAAACAGTGAAGTAGCGGCAGCAGCACCAGCACCAGCACCCTGGCTCTCTGTTTTATCTCCTCCAGGCTATGTGCCTTGTGGATGGTGCCACCCACACCCAACATAGGCCTTCCCATTATCCACACTCAGAACTATTCTAAACCAATCAGTTGGCTGATTTAGTAGTCACGCAACCTTAATTCCAGCATCTTACATTTTGATCACGGCATCGTACACCCTAAATTCAGCTACCTCCCAAAACTCCCAGCTATGAGCATGAGGCTTTGAGCGGAGGCTCATGTACATCCTTTCAAAGCATAACACACACGGTCTGGAGTCCAACAGTGAGTGCAGTCCTTCTTCCCAATAGAAACCTCCCGAGCCTTGTCTTTACTGGCATTGTTTCTATTGGTATTCTGGTCATCTTAGCTCTAACCAGAATCTCCCATCAAATACAGCTTACAGCATTCTAGGGCTGCTTCTTCAGCCAGCATCTCTGAACCTTTCCAAACACTTTCTACACGCCAGTTCCAAAAGGCCCCTGAACTACCTGGTCAGGGACAGTCACAGCAACACTCTGCTCCTGGTACCAAAATCTGTACCAGTCAGTGCTTACTAGAGAAACAGATTTAATGGACATATACAAATATATAAGAATGTACAAGATTGACTTACAGTGGTTGCCCACAGAGTCAGGTGTGGAAGAATGTAAAAAGGTCTGCTTTGTGTGCTGGAGATCCAAAGGATCTAGTTGAAGGCCTGGCGCTTGGTTTAGTGTCCAGTGCAAGTCTGTATTAAGATGCTGAAGGACCTGCACCAGAAGACTGGAGGGTCTGTTCTGGAGCCTGAAGAGTCTGTGCTGGGGTAGCCGAGAGACAATGTCCAAGGTGAAGATAAAGACTGGAGCTTCTCTGAAGAAACAGAAGCAAGCTTCCTTCTTTGTTTCTCTTTTATACCATTCAGGTGACAAGCCACCCTAGGGTGGGTCTTCAATCTTCAGTAGTCCCCTCAGCCACACTCTGAACTACACTGATCCAGTTTAGTTAGGTGTTTCTTAAGTTGACACAATCAGTTAAGTATCACAGACAGATTGAAAATGTTCCTTTAAACTATATTGTTTTGGGCTTATAAGTATGCATGGTTTTGGAGGTAGCTCCCTCTGGTGTCACCCAGACTTTGGTTCCCTCCACTTGTGTTGGGATGACAGTCTCTTTCACTGGTCACAGGAGGGACCCTTCTTTGCTGTGGCACTGGGCTGGCCATGCCCTCATATCATGTTTTTCTGGATGAGCCTGATTTTCAATTCCCTTGTAATCCAGGGATGGGAGTTATGTAATCTGTAAAGAAATGCCTATGTTTGGTGTACTTATAGATGAGCGCTCATTTCCTAAGGATTCAAGAGCCTTCAGTTGAAAGGAAAATGCATCACAAGAAACACAAAAATAGTTTCCTGGTACTGATGACAGTATTTCTGTAGAGATAGAATACCAAACCCTGTCCTATAGTCCCTGGCTGAATCCTCAAACACGCCTGCACAAGCTGCCAGCTGAAAACTTCCAAAAAGGCTGTCTATATCTGTTTTCAGTTTTTTGAGGAACTGCGGTGCTACTTTTCTCAGTAGTGATTGTACTAATTTACATCCCCAGCAACAGTGTCTAAAGGTTTCTTTTTCTCTACAACTTTGCTAGCATTTGTAGGTTTGTTTTTTTGATAATGGCCACTGGGATGAAAAATTTTACTGTAGCTTTGATTTGCACTTCCTCGATTGAGCATTTTTAAATGTATTTATTGGCATTTGTACTTCTTTTGAGAAGTATCTATTCGGTTCAGTTACAAATTTTTTTTTTTTTTTGGTACTGGGATCAAACTCGGGACCTTGTGCACTTGAGAGTCAGGCGCCAGAACCACTGAGCTAAATCCTTGGCCCATCAGTTACAAATTTTTAAGTTGGGTTACTTGTTTTGTTGTAAAGTTACTGAGTTCTTTATATATTCTGAATACTAATCCTCTATCAGATAAATTTATCATTTGTCTATTCACTCTGTTGATTATTTTCTTTGCTGTGCAGAAGTTTTTTAAATTTGTTGTAATAACATTTGTCAGTTCTTACATATTTGTTTGCTTATTGATTTCGTATCAAGCTACTTTTCTAAATTCATATTTACATAATTCTGATTAAAATGTTTGTATACGTTAATGAACTAAAACAGCAGGAATCAAACATTTCAATAAGTGATGTTTTGGTTAAACATTATATACTATGCAGATATATGAAGATAAGCTATTAAAAATAGTAGATTCTATTTTGTATTACATTGTGATTATGCCTACTATGATACTGAGGAATAAAATATATTTAACTTTTTAAGATGAAAATACTTCAGTGTTTCAAGTTTATTTTTATTATCTTTTTTAGGAGCTGTGGCCCTCAAGAATCTTGAAATTAAAGAAAATGCTTTGGTAGGTTTTGACTATGAGATTTTGTAATGTTAGTGTAGTTGACTGTGGATACTTCCTTTTTATTCAGTTTTCCACCTTAAATTATTTAAATTTGAGAAAAGTTTTTAGGAGTCATTTTTATAAAATGTGAATTTTGTAAAATTGAGCTTTAATTTTCTTAGAAGCACAGTCTCACAGTGTATTTTTTCCTGTTTAAAATATTTTTATAGTTTTCTTTCCATATGGATTTATTTTTAGTGATTAGCTTATCTTTTAGTTGTTTTCAAGTTTTGTTTAACACCATTTGACATTCAAATCGGTTTTATGAATTTATGCACAATTTTGTGCAATCCTCACAATATTGATTTTCACAACTTTTTCACATCCCCAAGAGAAACTCTATAATCTATTCCTATTTCATTTCTTGATAGATTCTGTACATTTTTCTTTACTGCAAACTGAAATTTTCAATCCCTTCTTCCCACCCACAAAAATTTGCCTCTTCTAGGTACTTAATATAGACAGAATTGTGTCATATTTCCCATTTGTTTAGTTTATTTCACTTAACATAGTGTTTTCAAGGTGCACCCATCTTGTAGCATGTATCAGAAGATCTTTTTAATGGTCAAATAATATTTCACTGTGTGTATATATTGCATTTTGTTTCTCCGTGCAGCTTTTCATACACTTCAGCTGTTTTTGCCTTTTGGGTCTTACCTGGAATGCTGCAATGAGTATTAGTGTGCATGTGTGTGTTCCAGATCCTACTTTCATTTTCTTTGGTTATAAACCTAGAAGTAGAATTGCTGAATCGGATGATAATTTTATATTTAGCTTTCTCAGGAATGACCACAGGTTTTTCTATAGGCGTTATACCTTTTCACATTCCTTCCAGCAGTGCACAAGTGTTCTAATTTCTCTATATTCTCCGTATCTTCCAACATTTGTTATCTTCTGCTTTTATTTGGTAACCACCATTTTCATGGATGTGAAGTGATACCTTATTTTGATTATAATTGCCCTAAAGACCAGACATTTGCCTAATGACTGGTAATGTCAAGCATCTTTTGGCATGCTTATTGCCAGTTGTACATGTTCTTTGGAGAAATGTCTTTTAAGCCTTTTGTTGTTTTATAATCAGGTTTTATTGTTGTGGTGGTTGAATTTTTGGAGATTTTTGTATATTCAGCATATTGATCCCTTACCTTATATATATGATTTGCAAATGTTTTTTCCCTATTTCAGAAGTTTCCTTAACTCTGTTGATAGTGTCCTTTGATACACAGAAGTTTTTAATTTGGTAAAGGCTAGATCTACTTTTTGAAATTGCCTATGCTTTTGTTATCTTTTCCAAGAAATAATTACCAAATCTGATGTCATTAAAGATTTCTTGTTATGTTTTCCTCTGTTTTATAGTTTTAGCTCTTTTGTTTAGTTCTATGACCATTTTGAGTTTTTGTTTTTTTTTTGTTTTGTGATACTGTTTTGTTTGTTTTGTTTTGTGATTGAATCCAGCCCTTTTGGTTATTTTGAAGCAGGGTCTAGCTAAGTCACTAATGTGTCCTGGCTGAGCTTGAACTGATTCTTCTGCCTCAGCCTACTAGTGTATAGGGATTATAGGCATCTGCCACCATGACCAGATTTAATTTTTACAAATGGTATAAGGGTTCAACCTCATATCTTTGCAAGTGATGTCCACTTTTCCTAGCACTGTTTATTGTAAAGGCTGTCCTTTTCCACCTTGAATGGAGAGAAACAGTTTAAAAAAAATTTTTTTTTCAAACTGAATTTTACAAAATAAAAGTTTTAATCCCTTTAGAAGCGCAAACTGACAGTGTGTCTCATCTCTCCTTTAAAAAAAATATGAAAGTGGTAATAATTCTTACATGGGTAGATTTTTTTGATAAGTATTAATGTGGACCTTTCATTTTAAAAAGAAGTGTTTTAATTTTATTGGCTTGAGAATACCACAGTTAAATTCTTATAAATTTGAAGAATGTAAGGTAATTTAAAAACTCTTCAAATAATTTTAGGAACAAAAAATTTAGGTATGTATTGTTCAATTTTATATATACTAATGCTTTACATATTTATTTGCTTTTTTACTGTAGAGTCAACTGGATGTACCATTTAAAGTTAAAGTTGGTCATATAGGTAAGCTATACTTCTGGAATGTTCTTGATAGACATGCAACCAAGATAATCTCTATAACCTTTTAAATGTTTCTCAGCCTTAATTTAAAATATAGTAATCATGTGTTCTTCTTAGGTAGAGCTTAGTTGTGTAACTTAAAAAGTATTGTGAGGTTCACATACTCCTTGCCCAACAACACTCAATATTTGTGTAAATAAGTAATGACACATGTTACTAAGTGTTAGAATTGAGTTGAGAGCCAAAGCATTGCATCTAACAGAGGCCTTACCAGTCTCAATTTTCTGATTAGTTACCATTTCAGTATTTTGATTGGTGCCAAACATGTGGTGTAAAGAACATGGTCTGGATTATCTGGGCACTGTGACCAGGAGCCAATCTGAAAACTTGGGTCTGCTCTGGAAGTTTTTCTGGTTTTCCAGAAGTTATTGTGCTATTTCTTGCTTTGTATTATTTTATCTGTGTTTATAGTTTATCTTTTATATGGATTGGGCAGAAACTGATTGAATGTGAGATTTTGGCATGTTTAAAACCTATTTGTCAGGATTCTTTTTGAATTTTATTAGTTTAAGTATTATGCAAGATGATATTTAGTTGGGATTTTGAAATTTTTTTTATATAATGTTTTATACTAGGATTTATATGTTACTGAAGCTAGCTATATAATGGTGTCATTGGCACATTGGTATTCTAAAAGCTTACTTAAATCATGCAATGAAGGTCTTCATAATTTTGTATACTGTACTAATGCTTGGTATTAGACCATGTACCACAAAAAGTTTTCATCCATTGTGTAAATGCCATATTTTCTTTGTCTATTCATCTGCCCACAGACATATAGGCTCCTTCCAAGATTAAACTATTATAAACATGAGTATACATGTATCACTATAATATAATGTCTCTGACCCTTTCAGAAAGATAACCTAGAAGGAGAACAGATGTGTCAAATGGAATTTCTAGTTTTAGTTTTTTGAGAAATCTCCGTATTGATTTCTACAGTGGTTGTACTAGTTTACATTCCCATGAACAATGTACAAGGGTTTCTTTTTCCCCACTTCCTCACTCACATTTGTTAGTGATTGATAGGTTGAATGTTGTTTTAATTTGCATTTTTTTAATTGCCAGAGATGTTGAATATTTTTTTTCCTGTACTTATTGGCCACTTGTACTTCTTCTGAGAACTGTCTATTCATTTCAGTTACTCATTTTTTGATTGAGTCTTTTCTTTAGGGGAAGTGTAATTTTTTTTGAATTGTTTATATATTCTAGATATTAGTCTTCTGTCCAAGGAATAGCAGGCAAATTTTTTTTCTATTCTGTAGGTTGTCTCTTCACTTTATTGATTGGTTTCCTTTTCTGTGCAGAAACTTTTTAATTTGCTATGATCCCATTTCTTGATAATACTTGGTACTGTTTCTTGTGCAGTTGGGCTTTTGTTCAGAAAGCCCTTGCCTGTGCCTACATCTTCAAGAGTTTTACGTATTTTATCTTCTAACAGATTGTTTCTGTTTTAACATTTAGGTGTTTTTTTTTTTTTTGGTACCTGGGATCGAACTCAGGTCCTTGCTCTTGCGAGGCAGGCAGTGGACCCATTGAGCTAAATCCCTGGCCCAGCGTTTAGGTCTTTGATCCATTTTGATTTTAGTTTAGTACATGATGTCTGTGGTAGATAGCCAGTTTTCCCAGAATGACTTGTTAAAGAGGCTGTCTTTCCTCCAGCATGTTTTTGTCTCCTTTGTGAAAGATCTAACTGAATGTGCTTGTGATTGTTTCTCCATCCTTTGTTTCATTCCATTGATCCACATGTCCTTTTTTTTTTTTTTTGCCAATACTGTGATTTTGTAAATCTTTTATTTATATATATATATATATATATTTATAATTGTAGCTTTGTAGTGTGATTTGAAGTCTGGGATTTTCATGCCCACCTCTTTTCTCTTGTTGCCTAGGATTGTTTTTGCTATTCTGGGTCTCTTCTCATTCTGTATGATTTCAGGATTGTTTTCTCTACTTCTGTGAGGAATGTTATTCGTATTTTCATTGGAATTGCCTTATATTTATATAGCAGTTTTGGAAGTTTGGGCATTTTAACAGTATTGTTTCTCCTTACCCCAGAACAAGGGATATCTTTGCATTTTCTGATGTCATCTTTGATCTCCTTTTTCAGAGTTTTCATTTTAGAGGTCTTCTTAGGTATTTAATTTTTTTGATGCTATTGTGAATGGTATCATTTTCTTAATTTTTTTCTCAGTGAGTTCATTATTGGTATACAGGAATAGTATTGATTTTTGTTTGATTTTGTATCCTGCTGTTCGTCCAAATTTTTAAATTAATCATGAATGTTTTGGTGGAACTCTTTTGGGTCTTCTATGTAGAGGATCATGTCTTCTGCAAATAATGATAATTTCACCTCTTCTTTTCTTAACATACACTTTTTATTTCTTTCTCTTGTTTGGTTGCTGTGGCTGATGTTCTGAAAACTGTATTGAACAAGAGTGGTGAGAATGGACATCCTTGTCTTGGTCCTGATTTTAGAGAGAAAATTTTTAGCTTTTCCTCCATTTAATATGATGTTCCCTGTTGGTTTGTCATACATGTCTTTTATCAGGTAAAGATAAGGTCCTTCTGTAACTGTTATTCTTAGGGTTTTTATCATGAATAGATTTTGGATTTTGTCAAAGGCTTTTTCTGCATCTGTTAGGGTGATTATGTGATTTATTAAGTTTGAGGAATATTGCCTTTAGGTTTTCTCTAAAATTATCGTAGAATTCAACAGTAAACCCATTGGGTCCTGGACTCTTCATAGTTGATAGTAATTACTGCTTCAATTATATCTTCTTGGTTCACCATTGGATTTTGTTTCTTGATCCATTCTGCCTGTGTGTTTTGACTGTGGAATTGAGACCGTTCACATTAAATGTTAATGCTATAAGGTATTATTCCTGTCATTGCATTATTTTCCTTTTGCTGATTTTCTCCCCCTTTCCCTTTTCCTTCACTGGTCATGCTGCCTGGTGCATTTATTCTGTTAGACTTTTTGGCATTGTTGGCTTTGTTTTACTTGAGAAATTTTGGTTGTGCTGGTTTGGTGCTCATGAATTTTTTTGTTGTTGTTAAATTCTTTTATTGGTACATTTTAGGTAGATAACAAAATTACATTTCTTATTGGGAATTGTACCTTTACATAATGCATCTTGGTTCTTATTTTTTTTCCCCAATCCTAGCCCTCCCTTCATGCCCTCCACCCTTCCCTATTTACAAAGACTTTATTTCCATTTTTTCCATTTCTCAGCATTTTTCCTTTACCTTCTTTCCTTTCC
>NW_004624811.1:4665836-4685221 GCF_000247695.1 Heterocephalus glaber
TTGTTTCTTTTCTCTAACTGCTTGTAGAACTTTGTTCTTCTGTTGAATTTCTGGAATCTTAGCAATTACATGCCTATGTTTAGATTTTTTTTGATCAAGGCTATTTGGAGTCCTGTATGCCTCACTTATCTGTATGTCAAGCTCTTTTCCCATGCTTGGGAAGTTTTCTGCCATTATTTCTGTGAAGAGTATTTTTGTGTCATCTGCACTCTCTCCTGTTTCTTCATTGACTCCAGTCAGTCTTATGTTATTCTTCTTTGCATCATGTAGCAGCTGCTGGATTGATTTCTCATGTTCCCTTATAATTTTGAAGCAGTTTTTCTTTTCCTGGTTGTTAGTTGAAATCTTATCTTCTATATCTGAAATTCTGTCCTCACATTGGCTCATTCTACTGTGTAGAATTTCAGAGGAGTTTTTCATGTCCTGGAAATCTATTTGCATCTGTTTCATGGATTCCATTTGTTTCCTGTGTTGGGATTCCATCATGTTCCTGAGCTCCTCTCTAGATTTATTCATCATTTCTTGCGCTAGGAGCACAACCTCTCCTATTATCTGAGAAATTATTTCTGATTTCATTTTTTCCATATCCCCTTTTGTTGCCAGTTCAGTGGGTCCAGGTGGTTGAGTATCAGGTGTTCCATCTCATTTCCCTTTGGGGTTGCTATAGGTGATCTGGAAGTCTGGTTTTGAGACTTATTTTCATGTTTTCTCATTTCTACTGGGGGTGCGGGGGGGTGCTGTTGGTGCCCATGAGGATGACCTCCTCTGAGCTGGAAGAGGTGGGACAGGGGCCGGGAGAGGAGGTAGGGATGGTGGCCCAGAAGCCCCTTCCTCTGGGCTGGGAGCGGTGGGATAGAAGGTGGCCCAAAAGCCCCTTCCTCTGAGCCGGGAGCAGTGGGATAGAAGGTGGCCCAAAAGCCCTTTCCTCTGGACCAGAAGCAGTAGGATGGTGGCTCAGAATCCCCTAACTCTGGGCCGGGAATGGCGGGACCCAGTACCATGGTCTGGTAGTTCAGTGTCCTCTGCATCTTTGTAGTATGGAACCAGGTGGCTGCCTGTCTGCAGCGGGCTGATTCAGCGTGTTCCCTGTGACAGGCGACCTCGGTAGGGCATCCGCAGACCTGCTTGTCTGCAGCGGGCCTGGTCATGAATTTCTTAAGGTGCTCTTAATCACCAAAAAACCGTATTTCCCCATCAATTTTGAAAGATAATTTTGCCGAGTATATATCTGAGTTAGAAGTTGTTTTTAGGGATTGAAACACTTCCCTTGAAGAGCTCGTGGCTTAAGGTTTGTCTGGAGAAGTCTGCTGTTATTCTAACATGTTTACCTTTATGAGTGATTCATTGTTTTTCTCTAACAGCTTTTAATATTTTGTCTCTGTTGGATCAATTTTTGTTCTAAGTTCTTTTTTGATTGTGGCTATTTGGAATTCTGTATACCTAACTTTATGTTTAATTCTGTCTGTATATTTGGAACATATACTGTCATTTCTTTTTTATGCCATTTTTGCTGTTTTCACTAATTTTGGTTAACCTTATTCTTCTTCGCATCATCTAGCAGCTGTTGTATCTGTTTTTCACGTTCTCTTCTTATTTTTAAGGTATCTCTGAATAATTGGTTTCAGAGACAGTCTTCTGATTCTTCCACTCTGTCCTCCTGTTGGTCACTTCTGCCCATAATTTCAGTAGAATTTTTAATATCCTGGGTTTCTGTTTGGTACCCATCCGTGGACTCATAATTCTTTGCCAAATAGGTCATTTGTGTTTTGTATGGTTTTGTTTAGCTGATCTAGCTTTTTTTAGTGTCTTCTGTAACTTTGATAATTGTTTTGTTTATTAAATCCATTATCTATTATTTTCTTTGTGCTCACTGAGCACCTTATTGATGTGTATTTTTAATCTGTGTTGTCCTTTGGCGTAATAATCTCTGTTGTCCTTGTGATTTTGGCTTTTGATTTCCTCCCCATTTATTCCCTATGAATCAAGTTTGAGAAAGTTGGGTCTTTATAGGCATTTTGTTGCTTTGTCATCTCATGTTTCTATTGTTTCTCTGTTGTGTTTTGTGCTGAAGTTTGTGGGCCCTTATATTGGAACAACTTGTTGCTGGTGTGGGGATCTCTTTAGTTAGTGTCTGCTTTTCAGTGATGCACTTTTGGCCTGGATACCTATAGGCCTTTTCCTCTGTCCCAAGATCCGATCACCTCCATTAATTTGGAATGGGAGGATGCAGTGTAATTGGCTCAATACCCTGTTCTCTTAGTATAGACAGTAGTATTGTTAATGACACAAAGATAATCTGGATATTAGTGTACAGATAAAACCTATTAATAGCAACAACTATGCCACCCTACTAAATCAGCAGTAACACCCAAGACGAACTGGATATTGACGTACCATAAGAATCCATAATGTACCACCCTTAACCATAGAAAAGAGATCTATAATTATAGTATAAACCCAGGACAAGCCAAATATTGATATATATAGTAAATATTGACTAAATGAAAAGAAAAAAAAATTGTTCAAGAAAAAATTTTTCTCTGTATTTTTCATGAGTGATTTCTTTGCAGGATCCACAGTTTTGAAATCCTCTCAATTCCCAGAGGTGTACTATTTTTTTTTTCTTTTTGCCAGCTTGTTATTTTCCAAGTGTCTGGATTCTGGATGCTGCGAAGGCTGTATTTTGCTGCTGATCACTACTCTGCCATTTTGGTTGTCCCCACCTTGGCAAATTTTTAAAAGTTTATATAACCTTTAAAAGTCAGTGAATTTTTACAGTGATTTTATTGTATTTTATTGTAGGTACATTTAACTTCATGATAAGTTAAAGAATGTGTAAGGAGAGGGCTGAGGTTATAGTTTAGTGGTAGAGCACATACTTATCATGTATGAAGCCCTAAATTCTATCCCTAGCACCAGCCAAAAAAAAAAAGTATATCCACATAACACAGAGGCACACATTGTATTAGAGTACATACACTGATTTCCTTTCGAGCCTACTTTTCTGCTTTCCTTCATTTTTTCCTGCCAGCTTTTGTTTTAAAATGATAGGTAATTTTCAATGGTAATATAAAGTTGTGGAAAGGCACAATGGACTAAGCATAATTTTGAGAATTATTTAAGGTGCTTTTTGTATACCTTTCTATTACTCTTTATAATTATTTTTATCTACTGGACATTTAAGTTTCTTGGAAAGAAGTGGGTTTAAATTTTATTATATTTTCATCATTTAGCATATTATCTAGTATGTATAGGGACACAATCTGTTGAATGAAAAAAGTACATATTTCCAAATGAGCAGTACAGCAGTACAGTTTTATAGGAATGTATTGTCCCCTTGTTGGTTGGGTATTGTTAGTCTTAATGATTTTTCAAAGGTCTCTTTTAATGTTTAACAAAATAAATTGATAGTAAACGTAGATTGAATGGATAATATTCTTGTGCTTTGTTTTTTAAATGTAGGTACTCTTAACCTTGTAATTCCATGGAAAAACCTGTATACTCAACCAGTTGAAGCTGTATTGGAAGAAATTTATTTGCTCATAGTGCCTTCTTCTAGTAAGTACAATTTTTAAATTATAATTTAAATTACTGTCTTTTTGAAAATTTTTTCATGGTAGAAAACAAGAGTTGTAAAGTACAAACTAAAGAGTTGGCTAACAGAAAATGATCCAGAAAACTGGTCAGCATGTCTTACTGATGATGTCATTGACTTGTTGTGAATACTGGAAAAAAAAAATTATTCTGTTGTAGATGAAAAAGCCTTTATATATATTTTATACATATATTTGCTCATAATTGTTTTGGGGAATCTTTTGAGATATTTTAGTATTTACTTTTAGTATTTGTTCAAATTTATTTTATTCTAAATTTTTGTCGACTGCATTAGAAATTATTTTCAAGGATATTTTTCAGATGAGTATTTTAAAATTTAATTAAGATTCTTTTTGGGCCGGGGATTTAGCTCAGTGTTTCCACGGCCTGCCTTGCAAGTGCAAGGACCTGAGTTCAATCTCCGGTACCAAAAAAGAAAAAAAAAAAAAGATTCTTTTTGTGCTTCATGCAGGAATAAAATATGATCCTTTAAAAGAAGAAAAGCAACTCATGGAAGCAAAACAGCAGGAATTAAAAAGAATAGAAGAAGCAAAACAGAAAGTTGATCAAGGTAAAGAAAATAATAAATATCAGTGGTAATAAAAGTTCTAAATGTTTATCATAGTAGAATATTATTTTTCTTTAGAAGAACTTGAGATTACTTAACAGATAGGAGAGAATGTTATTACATAGTGTATACAGAAATTTTACCTTGCAAAAATTTATCTTAAGGGAAATATCATGTCTGGCTTATAAGGGTAAGGTTAGTTTTTATCATAGCAATTATTTTTATCAGGAATGTTTTCTTATCTTTCCAAATTTTCCTCTTGTATTCCCTTGTATCACTTCTTTACCATTTAAGGGTACTTAGCCTCTATATATTTAGTTTTGCCTCAATCTGTTTGTTGTCCCTCTGGCATCATATCCTTTTATTTAACTTACACCACGGACCATTACTACAGTTGCTTTTTCATCAGTGGAAAAAGTGTCCCTTAGAAATCTAATTCCTAGGCCCGGGGATTTAGCTTAGTGGTTTTGCCATCTGCTGCTCAAGCACAAGTACCAGAGTTCGAACCCCGGTACCAACAACAACAACAAAAAAATCTAATTCCTGGCCTGGGGATTTAGCTCAGTGGGCCACGCCTGCCTGGCAAATGCAAGGTACTGAGTTTGATTCCTGGTACCAAAAAAAGACATTAAAAAAGAAATCTAATTCCTTTTTACCTATCCATCGTCATCATCACTAGCTACTTTTTACATTCTGACTCTTAACTTGTTCCCCTAGTTGGTTTTTCTTATTTTGTGAGTGTTTTGTAGCCTTTTCTTATTTTAAAACATAAAGTCACCTTCTTAACCTAGTCATCTTCATTGACTAGGTTAAGCATCTTAAAAGGGTATGTATGTTGACTTCATTATCCTTGCCATGCATTAATTCATTTTTTAAGTGAAAAATAAACTTGAACAACAATATTTGACCTGTTAATAAACATTAGCGAAGATTTAACACAATCTCTGCCAATACTACATGTAATTCTATTTTCTGTGTCACATTTCTTTCATATCCTGGTTAGTCATTCATCCCTAACCCTAATCTTCTCTTTGCTAAGTCTCCTAAACATTTTCCTTTTAAAAATTATTTTTATTTTGTCAAGGTAATACAGCTTTAAAAACTAAACAGGATTCATAATAGAAAAAACAAAAATTGGTTCCTTGACTCAGGTTTGCACCCTACTCCCTGCAGACTTCATTGCTATGTAAGATACTCACACCTCTGTCACTTGGTTTATTAAATATATGTGGGAAGTGCCTCTTTTTATGATGTACTCTGAAGGTTGACCAAGCAGCATAAGGTTTACTACTGAGCCAAGTAGTATACTCTTAACTACATATAGTTACGAGCTCAACTTTGTTTTTCGCTTGGTAAAGGTAAATGGATGTGGGTGTGACTTTATTATATAGACTTTTATTTAATCTCTGTTTTGGTACAAGACTTACCCTTTCCTTCTGTGTACTACATTTGAAGAGTCTGAGCCTTTAGGCTTCTATGTATTCTATAGAATAGGAAGCCCTTGCTTTCTCATTAGGTTGGAAAAGGGGTAGTAGTTTGGCTGTTGGCTTGGGAGAGAGGAATAGTAGAAGTTTAATTGCTCATTATACAGACTTTAAACCAATTCTTACATTATGTCTTTCTTCACTTCATTATGTCTTGTCACTGATTGCCATTTTTGTTTTGTGGAGTCTCAAGTTCCTAAGCCTTTCTAGGATTGTGTTTGTTAACTGATCCTCTGTTTCAGTGGCATCTCCATGTATGTTCGTTTAGGATTTTCTTGTTCTGTATGTTGTCTAAGACCATCTGTTTTTCGGTTTCTGAATTCTTTTTGCTTCTTTGTGTATTCTTTTTCCTATCTTCTTTCTTTGACTTTGGGGATTTATCCATTTTTTTTAAACCCCTCCCCCTTTTTTTTGTTTTAATGAAGTTTTATTGAGGAATAGAGAAGTGCGTGCAATCTGCCATGATTGATGAAAAGTCTGTACTGTGTATAGCTAGTCTAAAATATAAATGTTTTTATTTATTTTTTTGAGACAGGATGGTTTTGCTGTATAGTTCTAGAACTCACTGTGTAGCACAAGCCAGTCTTGCACTCTTGGGAATCCTCTTGCCTCAGCCTCCCGAGTCCTGAAATTATAGGCCTGTGCAGCCATGCCCAGCTCAAAAATATAAATGTTCAGTCATGCTTAAAATTCATTGCTGATCCGTTATCAGGATAAAGTTTAAACTCTGCAGCAAGATATATAAAAGCTTTTATGATTTGAATCTTGTCTACCTCTCTAGCTTCATAAATGGCCCCAAAACTTCTATTCTTTGGTGTAGCTATATTCTGACTGTGCCAGGTTCTCTGTGATCTGTATTTCATTTCCTACTTTATTGAATATTCGAGAATTATCAGCATTAGGTGATAGTTGAGATCAGTGATGGCAAAACTTTTTAGAGACCTAGTGCCCAAACTGCAACCCAAAACCCACTTATTTTTCACAAAGTGCCAACACTGCAGTAAAATCTGAATACTGAGGCTTTAATTTAGAAAAAAACAACTCACACACTTGGCTAGTGTGTCGACAGGGAGGGCTCTGCATGCCTGCTGTGGTGTGTGTGCCATAGGTTCGCCACCTGTGATTTAGACTCTGAGATGTGGATGAGGTTCCTTACAGCAGCAGTATAGAGTAAGAGAAACAGTTCTAGAAGTGTGTCTTCAGGAAATTCAACATCTGTTGATTTGTGTAGAAAAGGAAAATAGACAAAAGAATAACAAAAATAGAGTGTCCATATAATAGGAAATTTGGAGTTCATGGTTCCATGGGTGAAAAACTGTTTTAAATTAAGAAAATAACAGTATATCAAATCCTGAGAAGATGTCAGGTAAGATGAAAATTAAGAAATTAATCCTGACATGTCTGTCATTGGTTACCTTAGAAATGACCAAATTTATAGGAAAAAGGGACTTTATTATTTACTGGTGGGATTCAAAGAGCAGCTTGTATTTTGTTGCCTGTTTCACTTAATTGTATGGTCCTTTTATATTCAAATATATTCACTTAACTCATATTTGTAGCACAAATGGTTGATAACTTTGTTAATTTTCATTTATCTACCATCCCTAGGACCAGCTGAATTAGGGAATATAGACTATTAGAAGAAAAGGAATATGTGTATTGTTTATATAGAAGACTAAGAGTACTAAAGGAAGACAAGACTAGAAATATGAAAAGAGATGGCTTTCATTGGCACTTTTAAAAAGGGAAAAGGCATAGTAACTAGGAGCTATCAAAGGCATATTTTAAAGAAATTTTGATACTGTATTCATTCTGTTCCTCTGGAAAGTGTTGAAAGTGGAAACAATATCATTTTATTAAAATGAAACATGAACTTTTTCATCCTTGTTTGAAAAGAGACAGGAAACTATAATTTACTATTTTATATCATTGAAGAAGGAGTGTGCTGTATTGAACTATTTTGTACATTAAGCACAGATAACTTACAATAGTATCAGTAACTTTTATAGGAAATTCTTGCTTTGCTGCTCTTACTGGCTTTTCTAATTTTTTTTGTTGCCTGATATCGAACTCGGGACCTTGCACTTGCAAGGTAGGTGCCAGAACCACTAAGCTAAATCCCCAGCCCCACTGGCTTTTCTAATTTAAGCCTATTGAAATTTTTCATTATTTTTCATATCTTTACTCAGGCATAGTTAACAGATTAAGTGTAAAATTTAGTGTCAATAAATTTTACATAGTGGTTTTTAGTTTTTTGAACAAGAAACTAGCTTTTGAAAATTGGTGCATTCAGTTGCTTTTGAAAGTCTTTTGGTTTGAAAGATTTTGGAAAGCAGGCTATTAATGTTCTATTTACCCCATATATATATATATGTGTGTGTGTGTGTGTGTGTGTGTGTATATATATATATATATATATATGTTTTGTTGTTGTTGTTGTTGTTGTTTGGTACTAGGGATTGAACTTGGGACCTTGCACTTGCAAGGCAGGTGCCGGAACTACTGAGCTAAATCCCCGGCCCATGTGTATATTTTTTTTTAACAAGGGAATATATTACTTCAATATGTGGATATTATAGGGTGTATATTTCATTGAAGTTAAAAGGAATATTTGTAATTGTAGAACATCAGAATGAGAAGCAAGACACTTTTGTAGAAAAATTAGTCACTCAGATCATAAAAAATCTTCAAGTGAAAATTTCCAACATTCATATCCGTTATGAAGATGATGTAAGTATCTTAATATGTAATTTTAAAAATACATTCATACATAAATTATTTTACTGTTTATGGGCACTTTGTAATGGCTAGCCAATTAGATTGCTGGGAGTTAGAGGGATAGATGATATGATTTTTCTCTTTTATAATTGTAGTTGTCGTTTTTGGTCCTTAACACCAAGTGCTTGGTTATAGTTTCTTTAAGTTGTTCAAACTTGAGGTCAGAAAGAAAGATGCCTTGGGATTTACAAATTTCAGTTATACATTTTAAAATATGTTATTCTGGAAAGAGCATTGGTTTATGAATCAGAGCTAGACCTGTTTGATCTTAAATTGTTCATTGTTCTCTTAAACACATAATTATTTGGTTTATAGTATTATGAGTGTCAATCTTTTTATAAAACTTTGTATAAACTGGAAATATAGTGGTATAATACAACACTAATACATTAATATTTAATATTTGAGTTTGTTTTAGGAAAAATATAGGAACAAAAGTTATTTGGAAAACTAGTAAACTGTTTTTGAATGTTTGAAATAGGATATTTCCCAGCAAGTTAAGATTTTCTGTAGAGAATTTTGTCCAAATGCTAAAAAAATCTGAGTAAGATTTACTTTTCTCCTCTTTAGATTACAAATCGAGATAAACCACTGTCATTTGGTATTTCCCTTCAAAATCTCAGCATGCAGGTACTTTATGAAACTTAACTACATAGTTGCTTATTTCTTGTTTTTTGGCCACCAGTGAGCTTTTAGAAAGCAAAGACATTTTTGTGGTCATTTAATAGTCTTTGAATGATATGTTTTCAAAGACATTTCGTGGGAAATTGGTCTTAGAGTATTGTTAGTAATACCTTACATCTATGTATGTCCGTAAGAAATTGGACTTCCATTGGCCTTTTAAATATAATGATCTTTTTTACTGTTGGTTTTTTTTTTTTTTCTTTTCAGACAACTGATCAATACTGGATTCCATGTTTACATGATGAAACTGAGAAGCTAGTTCGTAAGGTAAAATAAATGCCCTTGGACTTGATGAAAGAGACTTTTTAAAAAAAGGACAGATGGTAATATACACATAAATACAGATTTATGTGAATTGTATTTATTTGCTGAACTGTGATAAGGCTTGCTAAATTACTTGAGACCTCTGAAAATAGCATGTGTTAAAATGCTTCAAAGAAAATGAGACATGTAATAAACTCAATTTATTTTCAGTTAATCCGATTGGATAATCTTTTTGCCTATTGGAATGTGAATTCTCAGATGTTTTATCTTTATGATTATGATGAATCATTGGTAAGTTCTTTTGATATGTGTATGTATATATTGGTATTATATTTTGTATGAGGCATAATTCTTTGTCAGTAATCTAAACATTAAAGTCAGCATTGTTTTCTAGGAAAAATTCATTATTATTGGTAAAAATGGTGAGTTGTGCAAACACACCTTAATGGCCATAGCATTGTTTTGTACTAATTTAATGATATGATGTTTAACCACTTTAATATTTTTCCATAGCTAAATCCCCATTTGAGTTTATTTTTTAAAATTGCTTTTAAACATATCGTAGATAGTAGAATTTTGTAGAATAAAGGTATATTGACATGAATGTGAATAAAAACAATTTGTCTTTTAATAGGACAGCTTGAAGAATGGCATTGTCAATGAAAACATTGTCCCAAGAGGTTATGACTTTGGTAAGTATATTCCATAAAATAAGAAATTTGAATAAAGTAATCATTATAAAATTTGCATTAACATTGCTGATATCACTCTGAAATTTGTTATATAACTAATATATACATATATATGTGTGTGTGTGTGTGCACACGTGCCTGTGCAAAAATAGAAATTACCTTTTCTAGACATTTTATTGTGGAGGAGCTTTTGGCTGTATTTCAGAACTATGGGCAGATGTCTTTATAACTATGTGTGTGTGTTACTGAGGAACCCAGGACCTTGAGCATCCTAGGCAAGTGCTGTACCATTAAACTGCAGCCCCAGGACCTTATGCTTGCTCTTTTTTTTTTTTTTTTTTTTTGTACTGGGGATCGAACTCCAGTCCTTGCGCTTGCGCAGCAGGCAGTGAAACCACTGAGCTAAATCCCTGGCCCTCTTGTGCTTGCTCTTAAAGTGTTATCCCCATTGTTTTAAATGTGGTTTCATTTTCTTAATTATTTTCTTTTAGGAAATGAACAGATGAGTTATTTGTTGTTTATGTTAATGATTCTCAAGTTTATTACTTTAGGTTTGACTTCTCTTTCACACTATAGTCATTTTATGCTATATTAGAGTCGAAGAAGAAAAAAAATTGTGCAGTAATTTGAACAGGGAATGTGTAATATAAAGAATTTCTAACAGTGAGAGGGGATTGCAGTAATAGGGGAATGGTTAGTAAAATGTAGAGAGAATGCTAAAGAGTATAGGTGTAGTAAGAAAAAGAAATGACCCCTACCTTTGGGTCAGGATGGAACACCTAAAGAAGAAAGCCTCTTCCCTCGGTCCTGAGATCTAGACCTTGCTGGAGGAGACAGTCTTGGCTCACCGAATGGCAGGAAAGTCTATGCTGTGCCGGCAAAACTTGTTGAAAACTCACCTTCTGTAATATTTTGGAAATTCTTTTACTGAGCCTCATTGGATAGTATCTCATTGCGTGTATTTCACTACAGAACTTCCTTGGCAGGGTACTGGCGGAGTTGCTAGCTGCTGCTAGCTGCTGTACACTGTAGAAGGTGATGCTGAGGAAGTCCTTCATGCTGTAGGATCCAGATACTAGAGAAGCCACCCATCTGTTCTGTAAGAGTTGGGTGTTAAGAGAGCAGTGCCTCTGCAAAAGCTTGTTGGATGAGTAGATTGGAAACAGGCAGTGTAACTCTTCCCTCCTGTGGTGTTTTTACAGTGTTTTGTATTGGTAAAGCTTAATGTTGTGCTAGCTGGTACAGAAAAAAGTATTTAAAGGGCCTGAAACTGTTTTTACAGCAGACAATAAAGGGTGAATTTGGAGCTCAGAGGCAATAAATTGATAATTGACATACTTACTAGGAAAGGAAAAGGATCTGAAGGGGGTGTCTGTCTTTCTCTTCCTACCTTTGTGTTTAATGGGAAAAATGACAGCATATTTATAGGCTGAGCTGGAAATGATCTAATAAAACATGAAAAATTAATGACTCAGGAGAGACAGGAGAATTTCTGAATCGGTGCAGGTGAAAAGGGATTGGTATGTCATATACAGGTGGAGAGTTTGGCCACAGATAGGAACATGGTCAGTTCATCTATAAGATACAGTTTAGTCATGAGAGAAGTCCTAGTGTTGGCTAGATGAGTAGATAGGTGACAGAAGTTCATGGAATTTCTCTTCTGAGTTCTTTTTCTTTATTTTAACCTCAGATGTTGAAGGTTTTTTGAAGTGCTCATTGATAGACATGTAGGAGAGTGGGAGAGTGAATTAACTACTCTTCCTAATATATGGGTCCAACTAGTAGCATTAGCATCACTTGGTAAATTGTTAGAAATATACATTTTTAGGGCATATCCCAGGGGCATGCTGAATTAGAACTTCTTGGGGAATGGGGAAAGCTCAGCATTTGATGTTTTAACAAGCTCTCCAGGTGATTTTGATGAATAATAAATTTTGAAAATCACTTGGCTAGAGTAGGGGTTGGGCATATAATAAGTTAAATAGTTTACATTTAGCGGCCCATATTGAGTCTCTGATGCATATTCTTCTTTGTTTCTTTATGTTTTGTTTTTTGTTGTTGTTTTTTGGTACCGGGGATCGAACTCTGGACCTTGTGCTTGTGAGGCAGGCGGTAGAACCACTGAGCTAAATCCCCGGCCCTTTGTTTCTTTTAAATAACCCTTTAAAAGTCTACAAATCATTCTTGGCCAAAAGACCATACAAAAGTAGGCTGTGGCATGGATTTGGTCGATGCATGGACTAAAGGAATGTTGTGTTATTGCTCAGCAGCATTAGGACATATTGATGATTTACATTAATGTGTGGTTGATATTTTCTTTTGAGCCACATTTAGCTGCTAGGTACATGTGAGGAGTAAGTGGGTTTAGCTGATCAAGTATGGGCAGAGTGAGAAGTGCAGAGGACTTAAAGATACAGGCAAGAAGATGATTAAAATGACTGCTGATGGGAGAATAGGATTGGGTGAGGGATGGAGGAAAGTTGATGAATGGTTACTAAATTACAGTTAGGAGCAAGAAGTTCTGGTGTGCTATTAAACAATGGGCTGACTATATATGATAATATTGTGTTGTACATTTCAAGACCTAGAAAAAAGGATTTAAAAATTTTTACCATAAAGAAATGATAAATAGGGGCTGGGGATTTAGCTTAGTGGTTCTGGTGCCTGCCTTGCAAGCGCAAGGTCCTGAGTTCGATTCCTGGTACAAAAAAAAAAGAAATGATAAATGTTTCAGGAGATAGATATGTTTTACCTGATATAAATATTACACAATGTATATGTATATCAAAACAGTACATAGTACCCCATTATTAGGTACAGTATTTGTGTTTTTGTCTCAGTTAAAAAACTTAATTAAAAGTATAGGCCTTCAAAACAGTAAGAAAAATGATGATAGATTTTTAGCAGAGTAGGGATAGAACTGAGGACATGAAGCAGAAATGAAGAATAGAGAAAAGGTAGTAGATCAATGATGGTGTTCAGATAAATATTTTTGAATGCTTAGGGTGTAAAAAGTTAAGTGCTAGTCCTTTCAGATAATTAAAACGAGAGTACACAGATTTGTATACAGATTACCTTATAATTTAATACTTAATCTGTTTAGATTCTATTACTGGTCTCTGCACAATTGTTATTTTAGCACTATTGATTGAGCCAAGCAGGCAGTCTTAGGTACAATCTCATTTTCTCTTTCCTTTTATTAAAAATGGAAAGGAGGACTAGGTAGACAGAAGAGATATTGAATTCAGAATTAACGTCATCATAAAATGGAAGTTTAAATATAAACTTTTCCTTGTCAATTCTAATATTTATTCTTGCAAACAGTATACTTATATCAAAACTACTTTGTTGGGCTCTTTTCCTTTAAAGTGAATGTTCCTGCTTTTAAAGCTTACCTTGGTGTTTGGAGGAGTTTAGGTAGCCTTTAATTATACTTCAAAACACAACAAGAATTATAAGTATGAAAAAGATAAAAGAATTTTCATCCCTCCAAATTATGGCAGTGTGGACATTTGGGAACTGTAGAGGGCATAAAAGAAATGAAAATCAGCGTTTTCAGCTTGATCCTTTTAGTACCTTAAGACTTTTGAAATATGACTTTATTTAATATTTTCAATTTGTGTTATTTTCCAGTATTTCGCCCCATATCTGCTAATGCCAAGCTCCAGATGAATCGCCGATCGGATTTTGACTTTTCTGACCCCAAAATAAACTTGGAAGTTGAGTTACATAATATAGCAATTGAATTTAACAAACCACAGGTATTTTCTTTGATGAAATTTTAAATTTGATGAATTTAAAAGTTTTTAAGTTAAATTTTGTTTGATAAAAGGAAAACTATATTTTTCTAAAATTCTTGTTATATGGTAACATTTCTTTTAAAAGTTGATAATTTAATTTTTGTCTTCAACAGTTGAACAAAACTCTTGAAGCATTTAGGAGTTTTAATTTTTCCATTCTTCAGTATTTCAGTGTTGTGGAGCTTCTTGAGTCAATTGATATGATGAAACAAAATCTGCCTTACAGGAAGTTCAAACCTGATGTGCCTCTTCACTACCATGCCAAGGAATGGTAAAATGCCTTATGGTTTTTACTTTTAAAAATTAGGACATAAAAATAAGTTTAATAATTTTTTAAAGATACTATTTAAAAACTTTCTGTCACTGAGACAGAATACTTGCTGCCCACAAATGTATTTTAAATGTAAAGTGTATTTGTCTCACAGATTCAGGTGGGTTCAGTCTACAGCTGGCTTACTCCGAGGCAGACTTGGCGTGGTGTGAGGAAAGCTGCTATTCACCCCGAGGTAGCCAGGAGTCAGAAAAGAGGCAGGACCAAGACACTCCTTTCTAGATCACAGTCCAAACTCATGAGACTTTTGTGGGACATTTACATCTAAACCATAACAGATACACTTTTTGTGGTCCAATAAAGTACATAATTTGTGGCTAGCAGTGTATGTAACTTCTTTGGCTTATTGTAATGAAAATTGACTCAAGGGATTCTTCATAACTACTTATAACTGGGGATAATAAAATATTGTAATTTTTAGTTATGTAGATCAGTCTTTTTGCAACTGTTAAACTATCTTGGTTTGTTTTTCATCATTTTCCTTTCTACCCCTCACCCCCACTTGTCCTCTTCCTCAAACTTTTCTATCAGACTCACTAAGCCTTTAGTACTAAACTTCTATTTTAAGACCTGGAAAGGATATGGGAGCCTATCCAGTACATATTTAAAAATTCAAAAGTCTTATTCCAATTTTTATTCTCTAGTTGAAGTTGTAATTATTCTTACAGTTGACTTTTTAATTCAAGTGAGTAACATGTTGTGAGATACTGTATGGCTTGTTAGTTCTTTTGCAGAGCTATATTGTTCTAAACAAAATTGAATAGTTTTGCGTATTTTCACTTTGGAAAAAGGTAAAGTTAATAATGGATGGATTGTTAATACAGACAGGGTTAGAGAAAAGTAGGTGTTCCGATAATACATGATTTTCCAAGTCTCTATGATTATGCATACTTTTAGAGTTCGTACTGTTGATCCGAGAGTTTAAGTATGGAATTTTTCTTCTTCTTTTTTTGACTAGGTGGGGTTATGCTATATATGGTGTTCTTGAAGTAAATGTTTGCCCCAAATTACGAATGTGGTCATGGAAGCATATTAGCGAACATAGACAAAAAATGAAGCAGTATAAAGAATTGTATAAAAAAAGGTTAACAAGTAAGAAGCCATCTGGTGAAATTCTCATGTCTTTGGAGGTTAGCATTAAAAAATTGTGATTGAATATTTTGTACTGTATTATTCCTCCTGAGTCTTTATTGAGTAATGCTGATTATTTGCTGTAATTTTTACTGACCATGCTCTCTTTTATTTAGACATTTTTGTGCTCTTATTTACTCATTTAATGTAAGATCTGGCGAAATTATGTTAACTTTTAAAATTTAGTGAAGAATTTTCAACCTTAAGGAATTTGGATTCATGCACATACTAACTTGAAGCTTCATTTTATATCATTCTTAACCTCAAAACCTAAAAAGTGTTCACTACATCCTTTCCAAATTTCTCTGTAGGTTTCAAACCTATAAATTATCTGGCACCAGCCCATTTCTGTTGTGTTATTATCTGACTGTACATTGTTTTCTGTCTTCTATATGTGCAGTATTAGTTGTTATAGATGTGCCTATGCTAAAATGTGCCATCTGTCTTTTCTTGTCCTTCTGCTCTCCCAGTTCTGCTGGTCCCTAAAGTTCTATTTAAGTCCTATCCATTTTAAAGTTCTTGCATGAACTTTCCTGTGCTTAAATCTTATCTCTTGCCTGAACTTTCTGGCCTTACGGAGCTTTTTCTCTTTAATTCTTGTGTTATCTCTAGCAACTTGGTATTTCATTATCTGTCTTGAGGTATTATTCTTACATTAGTCAAATCTTTTAGCATTAGGGTGTATTTTAAAAGGGACTATTTTACCAGATGAATTAAATCTAGTTTAGAGAGACAGAGGGTAGTTATCTTCTTGAAATTAATGTAACCATTCTGAATCTAGAACATATTTCCAGTTAGTAGTAAAAAATGGCTTGAGCATGAAACTTAAAAGTAATCATAAGGTTGGATAGCTATGATGAAAGATTTAGTTTATCTCGGCTTATTTCAATAGCCCAAATATCTTTGGAAAGTGAACAAGTTAAAAACAAGTCTTAAGTGTGTCTAGGTAACTGATGATGGGGCATCTGAACTGTACACATAATATGAGGAATTTATAGTTATGTTTTTAGTTAAAAATGGCACTGTGTTTATGCTTAGCTGCAATTAAAACCCAAGTAAAAGTAATTTGTAAAATATATGTATGTTGTCTTTTCACTGTGTGTTGGTAACTGTTTATAGTTGTAACCTTTATATGCTCAACAGATCTGCTTTCTTTGTTCAAAATGCTACTCTGTTGTACTAATTTTCAAGCTAATTATATAGACACTGCCTTCCAGAATTTAACAAATGTATCTTATATTGTCTGGGTGTTCTTTTTTCTGCTTCTATCCTGTTTTCATTACTATAGAAATTTGATGCATTATGTATATATAATTATTTATGTGAAGTTAACATTTTCATTTATATTTTCAGGAGTTGGAGAAAACCCTGGATATCTTTAATATAACTATAGCTAGACAACAGGCAGAAGTTGAGGTAATTTTAGATTTATCATTCAGTTATTAAGAATAAATCTGAATTCTATATGGATATGACAGATGCTGTAATGTTATCAATATCATGCTGAAAAATACTGTTTCCTTCAAAGGCTTCAATTTTACTTTTGTGTGTTATTAGAAAATTTGAGTTAATCTTTGCCACCTCCATTTAAATCAGACAGGTTTTTATAGATAGAAATTTTAGTAATAATTAGGCTTACCGTAAAGGTGAAAAGCTAGTTTTTTCCCTATACATTACGATGACTCATAAGACAGTAGGGAAACTATGTGATCCAGAATTCTTGCTGGCTGATGTTGCAGTTATTAAGTTCTGTTGTTTGTGTATCTTGTTTATGTTCACTCAGGTGGATACATTTTGGAAATACGTGGTTGTAGTTCTTTTGAGGTGCTAAAAAAGGATAATTTTTTATTTATGTGAAAATTTAATCATTTTAGGTAAAGAAGGCTGGATACAGAATTTATAAAGAAGGAGTAAAAGATCCAGAGGATAATAAAGGATGGTTTAGTTGGCTATGGACTTGGTCAGAATCAAAAACCAAACAGACTAAACAGCAACCAGACGTTAAACCTGGAAGTATGTTCGTTTCATTTTATAGTTTTATAGTTAATTATCAGGTGTGAAATAAAGTTTTGTAGAAAAGTTTCTCTAATTAAAATAAATGTGTGTATCTATATTGTATATATATACATATGTAAAATGATATATTGTTTAAATTTATTATAAAGTTTTAAGTCTAAAATGTGTTTATTTTGCCCTTTTTTTTCTTTTTTGACTTAAATCAACTATTTTTCTTCTATGGATTGACTGGGTGATTCTTTTTAAAATTATAATTATTCAGTTATATTGTGCAGATCAGTGGGTTTCATAATACGCATTTTAATTCATGCATTTTAAATGTGTATGTTAATTTTTAAAAATCTTAACTAATGCTACAGAAGAACTTTATATCCCAAACATTTAGTGAATGCATTTGGGGGTAGTAAATAAAAATTACATAATGTTGTACACCATTTGAAATTTTAATTGAAATTGTTTCTTGGAAAGATTTTTATTTCTTAAATGCTTAAGGTCATAGCTTTGGGACTTAGATATACATCCTGGATCTATCACTTGTTGGCTCTAGCAAATTAGTTAAGTTCTCTAAATCTGTTTTAACATCTATAAATTGGGAGGAAATTATAACTACCTCTACCCTATTTTGTATGCTCAGTGTATTTCTTAGTACAGTGGCATTAACTGCCCAATACAGTTAGCCCTTTTTTGAACTCCTGATTAATACAAACATTTAGAAATCTGTTAAATTTGTATGCTTAGTAACTTAGGTTTTTGGAGAGTAACTTTAAAATTTTCGGTACTATCCTAACATTCATTGGTTCTGAAAAGTAATAGAAAAAGAAAGTAAACTTTCGTTTTATTTATAAAGGCAGCTGAATTATGCTTTATAATATTATTGGTTAAGAACCTGAAACACCTGTTTATGATTTGTAGTTCTTGAAGAAATGTTGACACCTGAAGAAAAAACTTTACTCTATGAAGCAATTGGCTATAGTGAAACAGCAGTTGATCCAACTTTGCCCAAAACAGTAAGATGTTTTCTTGCTTTATAAACTCTGAATTTAACGTTAGATATGCTTATTATAATGCCTATATAATTCAGATGTATATACTACTCACTTGTTCTGGGATCTTTTTCTGGGTCCATAAGTATTTCATTTATTTTAATTTCCAAAGTTGAATAGAAGTTACTCAATTTATTTTTTTGATGCTAAAATGCTGATTTTAAAAAGTATATATATTTTAAATTAATGGATTATAAAAGTAAGATTATATGTTGTGTTTATAATTACGTGTGTATGTGTGTGTGTATATATATTTATGTGTGTGTGTGTATATATATATATGTATATATTTACTTTATTTTTCTGGGGATATACTCTAGTTTGAAGCCATGAAGATTTTCATTCATTTGAAAAGTATGTCTGTTGTTTTAAGAGAAAGTCACCAAAAACCTGAGCTCATAGACATTGTTGTAGAAGAATTTAGCACTTCAGTTGTGCAAAGACCAGGAGCACAAGCAATAAAGTAAGTATTAATTTATTTTCTTTTATAGATCAAGCGTTTCTAATCTGAAAATCTGAAACTTTTTCAGTGCTCTCATGGTGCCAGTAGTAGAAAATTCCACACCTGAGCTTGTGTGAAGAGTCATAGTCAAAATGCAGGTGCACTAAAAATGTTGTATATAATTATCTTCAGGCTCTGTACATGAGGTGTATATGAAATACAGATTTTGTGTTACCATATGCATAAGGAGATACTCTAAGATCCAAAAAAATCTGAAAACTTTTTAGAAATACATATTTCTGGTCTCAGGCATTTCAGATAAGGGATATTCATCCTGTGTTTTAAAAGAAAAAATTTGACTGTAAGGTTGAAGTTTGGGTCACAGTCTTTCAGTCTTGTATATGTAATAGTTCCATCTATCTGTGCATGTGATTTTAGGAGCTTTCATTTTTTTCCCAGTAATACACTGTATATCTTTTAGAATTACAATTGTTTTATTAATTATTTTTTTGTATTAAATTCTTTTATTGGTACATTGTAGGTATACAACACAATTAC
>NW_004624811.1:4719389-4741305 GCF_000247695.1 Heterocephalus glaber
TTCAGTTTTTTGGATGCTATTGTGAAAGGAATTGTTTGCCCTATTTCTCTCTCAGTGAGTCTGTTGTTTGTGTAGAGGAAAGCTATTGAATTTTGTGTGTTGACCTTGTATCCAGCTACTTTACTGAAATTGGTTATTAAGTCTAGAGACTTTTGGTAAAGTACTTGGGGTCTTCTATGTAGAGTATCTTGTTGTCTGCATATAATGACAGTTTAATTTCTTCATTTCCTATCTTTATTTCTTTCTCTTGTCTAATTGCTTTGGCTAATGTTTCCAGAACTATATTGGACAAGTGTGGTGATAGTGGACATCCTTGTTTTGTTCCTGATTTTAGCATGCAAAGTCTTATATGCTTCACTTATCTTTATGTCAAATTCTGTCCCCCTGCTTCGGAATTTTTCTGCCATTACTTCTGTGAATAGTTTTTTATGTTATTTGCACTCTCTCCTGTTTCTTCTTTGACTCCAGTCAGTCTTCTGTTATTCGCTTTGCATCATGTAGCAGCAGTTGCTGGATTGATTTCTCTTGCTCCCGTACTATTTTTAAGAAATTTTTCTTTTCCTGGTCATTAATTGCAAGACTGTCTTCTATATCTGATATTCTGACCTTACATTGGCTCATTCTTCTGCATAAACTTTCAGTAGCATTTTTAATCTCCTGGAAATTTGTTTTATGGATTTCATTTGTTTCCTTGCTGAGATTTATCATGTTCCTTGGCTCCTTTTTTTTTTTTTTAATCTGCCTGCTCTAGAGTTATTGATCATTTCTTGCATTATTGACACAATCTGTTGTTATCTGAAAAATTATTACTGATTTCATTTTTTCCAGATCCTCTTTTGTTGCCAATTCAGGGCTTCCAGGTGGTTGAGTATCAGCTTGTTCTATGTCCTTGACTCTTGGGGGTTGCCTTAGGTGATCCTCAAGTTTGGTTTTGAGTGTTGTTTTCGTGTACTCTCATTTCAACAGATGGAGACTGCTGCCTCTTTGTTGAGGTGACTTTTTGCTCACCCAGTGGGCTTCATTTCTCAGCAAGCCTCAAGAGAGGCCTTCTCTCTGCTGCTCACCCATTTGCCAATTCTTGGGTTCAGAATGGTGGCCTTCTGGATCCCTGTGCTATGTTGTTGTCCAGGCAGCATTCTGGCTCGGGCCTGTTCACACTTAGGATGGTATCTGGGCTTGCCTCCAGCTGAAGCCTGCCCACCTGTGTAGCTGTTGTGCGGGAGGGCCTTTGGCTGGGAGCTGTGCACCCAAATCACTCGTGCTGATGTGGCTTCTGGCTGGGGTCTGGGTGCACTTACCGATGATATCTGAGTAGCCCTCTGGTTGTTTCCTGTGTATCTTTGCAGTTCTTTTCCAGGCGGGCCTTTGGGTGGGGCCTGGGCCCAAGGCGCTGATGTCTGGGCAGGGCCCTGGCTGGGACCTGAGCACCTGCTCCCTTTTTCTTTCTAGGGCTCCCATAATGCATATTTTTGTCTAATTGAGGATCTCTCATCTGTTCATTTTTTAATTTTATTTTCAGATTTGCTATTTTCAGTGGTCTCATTCAAATTTGCACTTTCTTTCTTTTGTCTTTTGGCTGCTCAGATCTTCTGTTGAACATCTCTAGTGAAATTTTCATTTTGGTTGTTATACTTTCTAACTCCAGACTTTCTATTTGGCTTAATTTATGTCTTCTTATGTCATTTCTTGATGTTCATATTCTTTGTTGATGGTTTCCTTTAGCTCTTTGAACATATTTAAGATTGCATATTTAATGTATTTGTTTTGTAATTACAATATCTGGGCTTCTTATTTCTGTGTATACTATGTAAATATATAAAATTTGATGTTTTACATCATATTATGGGTAATTATCAAAGTTAGATTTGTTCCCTCCTCCCATCACTAGGATTTGCTGTTGTTGACTTGATTGAGTGATTGATTTTTCAGTAGTAGGGATTGAACCCAGGGTCTTCACATGCCCCAGCCCTCCTTTTTTATTTGAGAAATCTAACTCCCAGTGTTTTCAGCAGTATGCTTAAGCATGAACTTCTCTTTGCTCTCCTAAAAGTAATATGAGGCAGACATTATTTAGAGGAAAGTGCCTGGCAGCAAGCAGAGCTACCAGTCCTTTCAGCCTTCCTCTATCCTTGATCAGAACCGAGTCTCAGCTGTACCACCTAGGATATATGGACAGCATGTCCCCTTCTCCTTCAGTGCCCCCCTCCCCCACATCGTTGCTGCATGAACTTCACCGGAGGCTGCTTACCTCTTCTGGAGTGGAACTTATAGTTTGGGAGCAAAATCATAGAGGGACAGTAGAGCTCCAGTATTCTTGGATAGTACTTTCTCAGTCAGAGCTTCTCTGAATGGGAGGAAAGCAGACTCCAGCCCCCTTGTTAGTGCCTGTCTGGAATAGAACTTTTCTAACATGTAGCTGTGGGGAATGAAAGAGAAAGGCTGGCTGCCTGACCCTACTGAGTTAAAACTGGACCCAGATCTTTGATGATACGGTATGGGGCTGGAAGTAGGAGAGAATCATAGTTCTGATGCTAAAGACTCATTCTTACTGAATTTTAGTAGATTTTCTTAAATAAATATTTTTGTTTGCAGTGTCCCCTTAGGCTCATTTCCAGAAACTAAAAATTTCATCGTATGTTTCATGGTTAATTCTCTGGGAAAAGTGATTGATGAGCTTGTCACACAGCCAGTCTAGAATTCCTACCTCATGCTTGGTTTTTAATTACTTATTTTCACTTTTAGGAGAAGTAATTTTAAAATTATATTATGACTTTTCAGTTTTGTCTTGATTAATGATTTTAGGAATTTCCTATTATTTTCAGATTTTATCAGTAAGTATACTACTAACTTATAGCTTTTTTAAAAAATAGAAATCAACATGTAAATATGATTCTTTGTGAAATAATTTGTCGATTCAGAGCAGTCATTGTATATTTTCTTTTATGTGAATGGACGGGGTTGTAGGAAATCAAAGTGAAATTGTCTTTACTAATTTTTATTATTTTCAGTTTGAAAAAAATTTTTAAATTGTATTGATTTGTAATTTTCTTTCCTATTTTTTTTTTCATACAGATTTGAAACCAAAATTGATTCATTTCATATTACTGGCTTACCGGATAATTCAAAAAAGCCCTACCTCCTGACTTCACTGGATGATATGTCACTCTTCCAAATTATATTTGAAATAAATCCACTAGATGAAACAGTTGCTCAAAGGTGTATCATTGAAGCTGAACCTTTAGAAATAATATATGATGCAGTAAGCATTTTTTGTATTACCAAGTTTTAATATAGTTCATTTTGAGTTTGTGCTTCATGTTAATGATGCTTATTTTAACAGAGGACAGTGAATAGTATAGTGGATTTCTTCAGATCTCCTAAAGAGGTACATCTAGCACAGCTCACTTCAGCAACTTTGACAAAACTTGAAGAATTTCGAGATAAGACAGCAACAGGTAAATTAATGTTGGCATATTAAATCTACACCCTATATTACATGTTGCTGTACATAAAAATGATTTTCGTAAAAGTTTACTTTATTTCTAGACTAATACAATTTTACATAAAATAATGTACTTTGTTGTTTAAAGGCAGATGTAACAATAATCACTTTTTATACACAAGAAGTTCTTAATAACCACTGCGGAATTTTGTATAGGGATTTTAGACATCTCTTTGTGACCATAACAGGCTTGTCCTTTCTTTATAAGAAATTTCAGAGTTTGATATATTGGCCTCAGAATATAAAAGTTGTATCCTTTTAGATTCTCTAGGAGAATAAAAAGGTTGGGTGTTATTTCTTCCTTAAATAGTTGGCAGAGCTTAATAATAAAACCATTTGGGCCTGTAGATTTCTGTTTGAGAACGTTTAAAATGTACATATTCAGTTTTTAAAATAGATTCTTCACATAGAGATGATTTTAATGTTTTGTAGTTTGTTGGGACTTGCTGTTATTCCATATATGGTATTTTTAAAAAGTGTTCCACATATACTGAAAAACCTGTTTAAAAAATATCTATACATATTTCTTAGGATGCATTTGTTAATCATATATATTAATTCAAATCTGTGTCTGTTTCTTTCTTCCTTTTGTCACCTTGTTCTAACAATTATTTAGAGAAATAAGTGAAAAATACCTCAGAATGCATGCATATTTTCATATTTCATGTAGAACTGTGAACCATATCTTTTATCTCTATGAAGTTGGCTGTGTATATTTTTAGTAATAACATACCATATTTTTTCTTTTTGTAGAGATTTTTTTTGTGTGAAATTTCTCCCCTCAGTTTTAAAGTATATTTTAATTGAACATAGAATTAAAGGTTGACAGATGCTTTCTTTTTAAAACACTAAAGAGACCAGTCTGCTGTGTCTTGGTTTCCTCGCTGTTCAGTGTCAAGGTATCAGTGTATTTGCTGCTTTCTTATAGATTGTCTTGTATGTTTTACATTTAAAATCTTATATTTTGTTTTCTGTAGTTCCAGTATGTTATATCCCAGCTTTGGGAATGAATATGAATATATATATATATATATATATATATATATATATATATATATATATATATATATATATATACACACACACACATATATATATATTTATATTTTTGTTGTTGTTCTTGTTGTTGTTGTTGAGATTCATTGAGTTTCATAAATCTGAGTATCTTGAGTACTGATATCTTTAATGAATTCTATAGAAAATGTTTGGAAAATTCTTAGGCACTAGCTCTTTAAATATTTGTATTTTTCTCTTTTTCTGAAGTTCTGAAAAAATTTATTTTAGCCTTTCTTCATGTGTCTTCTATTCCCCTAAACTTCTGTATCCTTCTTGGTTGCTTCTCTGTGTGTATTCTTTTCCTATGTTATATACTGTGTAATTTCTTGTAATTTATCTTGTAGTTTATTAAATCTTTTCTTTAACCATGTCTAATATGCTATTTAATCTTTATATTAGGTTTAATTTCAGTGATTATATTTTTCATTTTGGAAATTTTGCTTTGTTATATGTAAAATTTGGTTGTCATTCTTTTTTAGTTTTATTTCCTATGGATATTTAAACTTCTGTTTCTTCAAACATCATAAATAATAGTATTTTATATTGTTTCATCAGACAATTCTTTCTTCAGATAGTTTCATGAAGACTTTTTGTGATTTTTATTTTGTCTGTCTTTTATTTCTGATAGCTCTTATTTGTACTAAATTTACACACCCACCCGGAATGGGGATTGAACCTAGGGTCTGAGGTACATCTCCAGTTCTTTATTTTTTATCTTGAGATAGGGCCTCACTAAGTTGCCTAGGCTGTGGCTGAGTTTGGAATCCTCCTGTTTCAGTCTCCCAGAGTGCTAGGACTTCAGGTATGTACCACTGAGCCTGATGGTGTCTTTTCATACTTGATAATTTTAAATTATGTGTTGTTTGTTTTTGGTAGAAGACTTTCTTCTGCAAGGTATCCTGGGCATGTTGGTGTCAGCCTTTAAGTAGATCCATTGCTTGAGATATTCTGGACTGTGAAGGAATTCTTGGGCCACATATTTACATAAAGACTATATTGTGGTTATAATTCATAGGGTTATTACACCTTTCTCCTAATTTTCCTCAGATCCTTTCATTGCATTTCCTGTGGGTATGTTGTAAGGAGAAGAAGGCTTAACTTGGAACTCCTTACTTTCAGTAGGTATCCTTTGTGATCTCAGATTTGTGAGGAAAGCGCCTCTCTTAGATTCCTTATCTTTGTCTTATGTCCTCTGTTCTGAGAAACTAAAAAGGAATTCTCTAGTTTACCTGGTATAGAAAATGGTCTCAGGATAAAAATTTTCTAGTCTCATTTTGAATCTATTAGCTCACAACTTTAACTTATTTTTTGGCTTCTTATACTATCTTGCCAGTTCACAGTGTTTTCAAGTAGATTTTTTTTTTTTTTATTGTCTTTTGTTCTATTTCCAGCAGTTTTTGTTGCTTTTACTCCAGAGTTGTTTGGCTGTCTGTTCATCCATATTACTAGGATTTAAAAGTCTAGTTAAATGTTTTTGTGTAAGTTGAAGACCTAATTAATCTCTATTAAAATTCATCTTACTAGATTGGTCATTTTTCCATCTTTTGTGGTATATTTGTGTCTTGACTTTGAGGCATTGGATAGATGTCTTTCATTTCTGATAATGCCATTCAGTATCAACTGACAGTGAATTCATTTAACTGCTTAGAGGTTCTTAATAACTTTCTTGTGTCATGAGCCACCCTTGTCTGTTTGAAGCCCAGGGATTCTTTCTTAAAGAATAGTTTAAGTATAACAAATACAATGTATAGGGTCCTGAGAAAAATAAATTATATATACAGTGGTTTCGTATTCAGCTGAAGAAAATAGTAAGGAAGAGCATTTGAGGAAGTGTTCAATTTTGAAGAGTCTAACTTGGGAAAGAATTTAGTGAATTTGGAAGTTGCCGAAAGCTGAACTTGTTCTAATATAGTAGGGGGGAGTAAAATGTTAGAGATCAACAAATATTTAAATTTATATTGGAAATATATTGCTAATGATTATTTTTAAATTGGTAGTAGATTTTAAAGTAATACTAATTTTACATTATTCTAAGATTTGTTCATTTGCTTGGCAGTTCCTTATTTCTTGAGTAATTTGTGAAGAGTATTTGTTACAAAGATTTAAATTTTCTACAGGTCTTCTGTATATTATTGAAACACAGAAAGTTCTTGATCTCAGAATTAATTTGAAGGCTTCATATATTATTGTTCCACAAGATGGAGTTTTCAGCCCTACATCAAATCTACTTCTTTTGGATCTTGGCCATCTAAAGGTATATACTAACAATATTTGATTTATGATGTGGTATTTAGGATGTTTCTTTTAAAAAGTACTTTGGTTTCTAGACAGTTTGATTTGGCTTACTGACTTAGATTTATGGTAGATACTTACATTTGAGAAATCTTCCTTTCTGGTGAGTAAAGTGAAGTTTCATTTAATTAGGCTACTTTTTTTCCCACTAAATTTCTAAAACTTAAATGACCCACATCTGGAGTAAACAAGAATTATTTTTGTAGAAATTGAGGGTTGTGTTTATTTCTTTTTCGGTTTAAATCTTTTACTTGATTAATTGAAGTATCTAAAATGAAATTCTGAAAATTAAAATCCTTCTGAGATTTTTGTATATATTTCTTGACATTTTAACATTTTTATTATTTTAAATTGATGGATTGTTATGGATTGTTTTGGAGTTAACCAAGTCATTTCAGATCTTTCAATTATGAACTTTCTTTTGCTTCCCAAATTTTAAGGGAGAATAACTTATATTTGTAGATCTGTATCCTTCAGTAAAATAACCCATTAGCTACATGTGATTAATTAAAATTAAGTGAAAATAAAACTTCAGTTCCTTAGCTAATGTAACTAAGAGTTCAGTAGTCAGAAGTGGTAGTGTGTACTCTATTGAACAGCACAGATTCAGAATATAGCCTTTATCATAAAAGTTCTGTTGGACAGGACTGCTCTAAATTTTTAAATGTAGAAGAATACTTTGAACAATTTAAAGGCCCAAGGGAGATGAGTAATAGTAGAAGGATTTTTCTGACCACCTAATAAATATTATTTGCCTTTTCTTAATATTGTTTCTCTTTCTCTCTCTCTCTCTCTCTCTCTCTCTCTCTCTCTCTCTCTCTCTCGTTACTCTATGCTTGATACTTACATAGAGCAATTGGCTTTATATTTATAATAAAATTTATATAACTATTCATATTTGAAATTGGTTATTGAATTGTTTCAGCGCAGTATGGTATAGTAGGAGGAACATAAGGTCAAGGTATGTATGAATAAATTTTTGTGATATTCAGTGATTTGCTTAACAAGTTATCTAAAATTCATTACCTTTAAGACAAGTAATCATTTCTGAGTGTCTGCTTCACATGAGGTATATAAAATGTTTCATATGTACGTATATGAATAAGATCTTTAGGTTCTGCTATGAAGTGATTATGCCAAAAAGGGGAGATACAAACAACATGTTGGGAATCACATAAATGGCAGAGTTGGACTAAAATTCAGCTATCATAATATTAAATCCTTGGCTGTTTTACTTATTATCAAGCTATCCAAGTATCTGTCATTGTACTGTAGGAATATTTTTAAGGTAAATTTGTCTCTTGATCTTATTCTTAATGGGAAGTCTTGACCAGATTTTAACTCTTCATTAAGCTGTATTATTTTCCATGACTATCTTGGTTCCTATCTTTGAATGTAAAGAAATGGAAATTATAATTTAATATGTAAAGTTTTCCTTTATATGTGTACTTCTTACTATAGCGCTCGTGGTTAATAACTTTTTTTAATAGCCTTATACGATACGTCTGCTTGTGATTTTATTCTCTCCAATTAAAATTTTATATTATAGGTCTGAAAGACTAAAACCTTTATACAATACTTACATTTTGAAGTATTTTACATAATCTAAACTATTAAAATTAACTTCTAGGTGACAAGTAAAAGTCGTTCAGAATTACCAGATGTGAAACAAGGTGGAGCCAACCTTGAAGAGATAAGGCGTAGAGCTTATGATTCCTTTGATGTCCAGCTTACAAGCGTACAGCTGCTTTATAGTAGAACGGGTATGTATGAAAGGCACTACTGATTTTGCTGAAGTGATTGATTAGGTTTTTAGACATTTTCTCTGAAGCCCTTCTTCATACATACATTTGAGCTTTTAGTATTTTTAAATTAGATGTGATAGTAAATATTGCTTAATGATTCTCAACCAGGAGTGAGTTTGACCCCCCAAGAGACACTTGGCAATGTCTGGAGACATACTTGGTTGTACAGGTAGTGGTCAGGGGCATCACTAACAAAACATATAGTGGGTGGAAGTCAAGGATGCTATTGACCATCCTACAATGTAGTTTTATAGGTTAGCACCCCACAGAAAGTGTCAATAGAGATAAAGTTAAGAAATCCTGATCTATACCAGTATTTACTAACCTTGAACTAAAGATTGGTACATATCGTAAATGATATTTGTATTTCATGATTAGATAACTAGAAGCAGCTTCTCAATGCCAGAGGGAACCAGACTAGGGACTCTAACAGACCATGGCAGGGGTAGCCACACACAAACTAAGGACAGTCACTGTTTTAGAAATATCTTTATCCATCCCAATCTCTGTGGTGTACCAGTCAAGCATCTCTGATCCAGTTCTAGATTTTTAGGTGAAGCAGAGCCACAGATTCAACTGACAAGAGCATTAAATAGGAGACTTCATGTTCATTCAGCCCTGTTTCCATTCTGCCATATTGCCCTGAATCCCTGTAGTATTGGTGAACATTTACATCATTCAACAGTGAGCTAACTGATAAAAGGAGGAGCATTGAGAAGCCAAAGTAATCATTATTAAAATTTTTAGTTTATATAGGAACAGATCATTTTTCTTCTAATTATATTTGCTTAAGTCCATAAATTCTTTTTTAGGGAATAATTAAGGGATTTTAGTATGTTTGACTGATACATTTGGTCACAAGTCTGTGGGCTGTACTTCTTTGTTAAATAGTAAAAAATATTTTAGTGTTACTGTCTGAAGATTATTTGATAAACATTACTGTTCTTAAATAATTGAGTCTTTTTGAGCAGGTATTTTTACATTGTGGATACTTTATCTTATCGTAAAATTTTTTGATAAATACCAAAACACATCCATCTAGATAAATGTTTTTATCTGTAAAATGGGAAGTGAAGTAAATATTTCATTTATCTGAATACTAGTAGAATTTGAAAAAATTATAATAAAGCCCATTTTACCACCTGTAACTGGGAATCTAATGTTTCCTTGGTTTTCTGAGACTGGAACTTTGACTGACTTGAGAGTCATTTGATATTTCAAATGAGATAGTGTATATGAAAATGCATTGTACTATATAGATACCATTAATCTTGGGTGAGTGTGTATTTACAGTTTTTTGTTTTTACCTGATACTGGGGATTGAACCCTGGGCCTTGATTATGCTAGGGAAATGCTCCAATCTTGTTACAGATGTTTAATGTTACTTTTTTGTGATTATAAATATGCATATTTTAGAAAATCTGCATAATCAAAAAATAAAAAGGATTATCCTTTATCTTACTGCTTAGACATGAACAATATTGCTCTTTTGTTATGTATTCTTTTAGTGTTATATTCAGTTTATGTACTGATGGGTGTACAGAGTATGCTTGTGTGATGTTTGTGTGTGGAGGTATTAGTGAATTGTCTTTTTAACATGATTTATATAGTTCCTCTCCAGATATTTTCTTTCCTTACCAGTAATATTTTGGGCACTTGAATCTATGAATTTTTTTTTGGTTATATTATATTCTAAGGCTGTGCTCTAAGTTATTTATCAATCAATTTCCTTACTGACCACATAGGCTTATAACACTGCAGTAAGTGTTGCCAGATTATCATAATTTGTAGGCATGCATGTGAATTTTAGGTTTGTCACTAGTATGTTGACAGTAGGAAAGTTCTAAATATTGAGAACCTCAGTTTTCTAAAATGGAATGATTATTAATTGTGAGAAAGTTTAAACATTACATAAAACAGTGCTAGTTATAAATCTTGAATAAGTGGTACCTACCATGCACAAGTTACTATTAAAGAAGCTCAATTTTTTTTCTGCCTTTTCCATTATTGTCTTACACTCATGCTGTTTTTTGTTTTTTAGGGTAAGCTATCTGGTTGTAGTAGTGATTGCCAGTGGATGCACAGATTTGGTTAAAACTACTGCTTTTTACAAAATAAGCCCTTTTTGATGTTTGGTTTTTTTGTTTTTTGGATTTTTTGGGTTTTTTTTTTTTAGATAGGGTCTGGCTGTGTAGTTAGGGCTGGCCTTGAACTCACTATGTATCCCAGGCTGGCCTTGAACTCAAAGCGATCCTCTTGCCTCAGCTTCTCAAGTGCTGGGATTACAGGCATGTGCCACTGTGCCCGACTTATAAGCCTTTTTTATAATAGAACATAGAGAATCTTGTGAAGCAGGTGAAGAGAAATGATGAAAGGAAAAATATTTTACTTGCTCACTGTGTGTATTTTAGATAATTAAGATTGTCTAGATGTGAGATGATTTCCCCATATCATTTGGTATGTGAATATGAAATATTAATAATTTTATGTTTTGTATGTTACTCAAGTACTGTTTTCTGTAATTAGGTGAGAATTGGAAAGAGGCACGAAAACTTAATGTATCTACACAGCATATTTTGGTACCCATGCATGTCAATGTGGAACTCTCTAAGGCAATGGTTTTCATGGATATTAAGATGCCCAAGTATGTATTATCTGTTTCATGTAATTCTGCATTTTCTCAGTAACTTTATAGCTAAGGAAATAACCATATTTCACTGATTTTTTTTGTGGTAAAATATACATAACAAAGTATGATTTCCTATTTAAGCTCTGGTGTATAATTTTTTGACATTAAGTACGTTCACATTATTGTCACCACTGTCACATTATGTAATGTTCACATTACTGTCACCACTGTCCACCTCTAGAACTTTATCACCCTCCTAACTGAAACTGAGTACTCATTAAATAATGTTCTATTGTACTCTGCACCTAACCCCTGACAACATCCATTCTGTTTTGTATTTATGAATTTAAGACAATTTTAGGTACCTGTGTGCAAGTGGAATTATATAGTATTGTCCCTTTTTGTCTAGATTGCTTCACAGCACAAAATCCTTCAATCTTCAGTTGTGTTGTTCTAGTCTTTTTTTTTTTTTAATTCAAAACTCTCTAGTTCTGCCCATTAGTGAAAGTGGGTTACTGCAGTCTCCTATTATTAGAGAGCTATCTGTATTTCCCCCTAATTCTGTCTGTGTTTGATTCATACATTTTTGAGCTCTGCTACTTGATGCATATGTTTATAATTTAGTTGCATCTTACTGTTGACCTTCATGTCATTTCATTATATAATGATGTTCTTTGTCCTTTTTAGGGTTTTTTTGTTTTGTTTTTTCTTTTTGGTACCAGGGATTGCACCCGAGACCTTGCGCTTGTGAGGCAGGCGGTAGAACCACTGAGCTAAATCCCCGGCCCCCTTTGTCTTTTTTAAAAAATTTTTGACTTGCAATTTATTTTGATTGAGAGTATAACTGTCTGTGGTTGTATTTGATTATTTATATGCAATATCTTTTTGCATTCTTTTACTTTTGATCTGTTTTCTTTTAAAGTGACTCTCGTAGATAGCATGTAGTTGGATCCTTTTGTCTTATCTGTCTTTTCAATTTATGTCTTTTGATTGGAAAGTTTCAGTATTTACATTTTAAAGTAAATTCTTATAGGAAAGGACTTATTTTTGTCAGTTTATTTGCTTTTTGTTTGTTTTGTTTTTTGAGTCTTGCTATGTAGATCAGGTTGACCTTGAACTCATTCTGTATCCCAGGCTAGCATCGAACTTGCAGCAATCCTCCTGCTTCAGTTTATTCGCTTTCTGTAAGATAATTTTGTCTCTCCGTTTTCTTAGTCTTCCTTTGTGTTAGTTTATTTTGTCATGTTTTGAGTTCTTTCTCATTTCCATATTGTATATTTTATAGTTTTTGTTGGTTACTGTGGAAGTACTGCATTTCCTAAAATTACTACAATCTGCTTAAAATTGACCCCAGCTTACTCTAAATTGCATGGAAAAAGTCTACTTGTTTCCCACTCTACCCCCTTTAGTTATTAATTTGTGGTTTAAATCTTTACATATTTTGTACCCATTATCATAGATTTATAGTTTTTTTTATGCATTTGTTTTACTGTTTTAAATCCTCATGAAATGATTTATAGTCATTTGAACAGACATTGATGAAATGATAAACAGTACAGATACTTGAGAAAAGTATAAAGGCATAAGCAGAGTTTGAAAGTGAGACAAAATAGAGAAAGGAGATTGAGCTTGAGGAGGTGAACTGGGCACACTCTGGTGAAGAGGTTCAAACCAGTCCATTCATAAAAGAATGAGGTCAGTCTTTATGAATCTGCTGGGCAGGGTGGAGTGTGATTAGTCATTATCTGGGATCTGATTTTATAGCTCCAGAGAAATCTTTATGGCCCAAGGGGCAGTTCAGTTCTCATGAGATGCTGGTGGTGGGAGGATAATGTTGGTTTCTGTTTTAGGATAATTGCTCCCACTTGAGACGGTGACCTCATCGTGGGGTAGACTATGAGGTGCTTTTTCTGGAATCCGAGGGGACTGCAGGTGTAGGATAATGACTAGAGATTTCTTGGGTATCACTCTAGGGGGTCTGGAACTGGACCTTGTAAAAGCTGGCAATTATATATCCTTGCAAATCCAGAAAATTGTTTTAGTTACTCTTGTCCTCAGTCTTAAAGTGGGAATGGCATATGCTAGGTAAGTTTAGGGCTAACTAACCTTGTAATGCAGACACTTGAGTGATTAACAAACATAAGTGCAGAGCTGAGCAGGGATCTGACTGAAAGGTTTAAAGTAATAAAGGATACAAAATGAAGGCCAAGCTTTATTCTGTTTTTAGTCACCTACTGGCCATCTGAGGGTTCAGATGTAGAAGGTTTTTTGTTTTTTTTGTGTTTTAAACAAAAGCTGGGGTCGGGGATTTAGCTCAGTGGTTCCGCTGGCTGCCTCGCAAGCGCAAGGACCCGAGTTCAATCCCCAGTACCAAAAACAAAACAAAACAAACAAAAATTGTTTTAAATCTTTGAGACCCTCCAAAGGAAATAAATCATGCTTTCAACGAGGTTAAGGGCCAGTGAATTTGTCTTCTGTCCCTGTGATGATGTCTTGACTGTGTCACTTCCCTTGAAGTTTGAGCTAAATATAAGCAAGGAAACTACCAAGGCAATTAAAAGAGTAATAAAATACTGAGGTCTAGTAGTTGAGTCATGGTTTTGGAATCTGATCTCTTGGACAAGTTATTTGACCTTGCTGTCTCTTAGTTTCCTCTTATGTATATATGAGAACTCATAAGCAATAGGGAACAGCTAGGTTGTGTACCTCATAGGCTATGAGGACTACTTGCAATAATGAATACAAAGTATTTTCATTGTCCTTCATGTAGTAAACACTGGTAAATAGTAATGTCACCTGTACTTGGAAAATAGTCTGTAGGTAAGATAAAAATTTTTGAGTAATGAATTTTAGCATTTAAAATCGTATTTGGTTTTAGATTTGTATGATTTGAGGTATAGTCTTTTTAGTTAGGACACTTAAGTCATGGTGAAAGTTGCTCTGTAATGATACACATATTTTAAAAACAGATTCAAGATTTCTGGAAAGTTACCTCTTGTTTCCATACGTGTCTCAGATAAAAAACTGCAAGGGATTATGGAATTGGTTGAAAGCATTCCAAAACCTAAACCTGTTGCTGATGTATCTGCACCTGTCAAATCATTTCAGGTATTGTTATTTTCGGAATTGATAAAATACTGAATTAAAAAAAAACTTCACAAATAATATCTGAAACAATCATATGAACCTCAAATAAAATTATTTACAATCATTTTAACAGAATCTATAAAAGAGAAATTGATGGAAATTCTGTATAAAAGAAATAGTACAAATATTTAAGAAGTATAAAATAAACTCTATCTGTTCTTTCTTCTGTAACCTCCAGTCTCTCTTTAATGTTAACCACACTCCTCTCATTTTTCAGAAAAATTTTATGACATATGCTGTTAAACACACGTGTGTGTATTCTTTATACTTACCATTCTGAATCTATTATTTTCACCATTACTGTCATATATGCTATATATACCTCAGAGATACAGTGGTACCTTGGTTCACGAATGCTTTAGTTTACAAGCAGTTTGGTTCACAAACAGAAGCATCTGGCAAAATTTTGTGTTTAAAAAATCTGTGTAAGGTGACAAACATGACTGCATCTTTCCCACATGAATATGAACATGGCCATCTTTTCCAGAATGATGAAATGGATTAAGTTTGTGAACTGAGGTACCACTGTGTTTTCATGTTAACACATACATACAGGTCTACCTAACTCTTTTTCATGATTATATAATATTGTATTGTGTGGTTATGTCATCTTTAACAATATGTTCCCTTTTGATGGACATTCATAATATTATAGTTGTTTATAATTATGAAAAATGACATATTGAACTTACACATATATTTGGTTATAATTTTATCCATAGGAGAAATTGTTAGAAGTGGAATTGTTGAGTAAAGAAGGGTATAGTTTTAAATTTTGATGACATTTTATCAAATTTCCCTTTTAAACTGAGTATTACTGTTACAGACTATTAACAGTAAATGACTGTCTTTTTCCTTGTTCTCATTAGTTTGAGTATTAGCAATTGCTAATGTTTATTCTGAGAAAATGTCTTCTGGTTTTGATTTGCATTTCTTTATGAGTAAGATAAAACATTTGCCTCAAATATAACCACATTTAATTGAGTTCTTACTGTAGGTAAAGCTATCTTACAATATAAAGGAACAAATAAAGCATGAAAAATTAAATTGGACTTAATGAAAATTAAATTTCAAGTAGCATAAAAATATTTTCAACATTATTACTTATCAAGAAAATGAATCTATTGAAATACCACTAAACAATGTCTATAACAACTAAAAATAAAAAGAATGAAACACCATGTCAGAGTACTGACATGGTAAGAATTTAATGCTGCCTGGAAAATGAAAGAAAAGAGGAAAGACATGCACAAAAACCCTATGATTCACTACTACTGTAACTCAAAAAATGGTTAACCTCCTTTCAGAAATAGTTTGATAGTTTTGTTGAACAAAGTTATTTATGTACTGACCACAAGATTTAGGAATTCTAGAGGCAAATTAAACTTTATTAGAGAATCATTTAAAGGTGCTTAAATACAAACAGCTAAATAAAAGCAAAATCATGATCAGTGGTAAGGCATCTAATCAAGGAGAAACATGTAAGGTTCTTCTAGGCAGGGTATGGTGATGTTTTCTTTCTTGGTCTGGGTGGAAGTTTCAGTAGAATTTTTCTTTAAACTACATCGTCTGGCTTTATATGTTTCTCAAAACAATAAAAAAGTAAATTTATTGAAATATCTTGGTAAATTTAAAAATGAAACTGAGTTTTCTTACTCTTGAGCCTTAAGTATTGTGACTTGTGATTTCTCATGGATGTCTGCAGGTACTTTCCTTATTTAGTAAAATGTTAAGTTAAAATATGTCTAAGATTTCCTATTTTTAGCTTATCATGGAAATTATTACAACAGTTTTACAATTCATATTTAGCTTTGAAATTATAAACGTTTCTTTAAATCTGCATATTATAATTTACTCTTCTTAGTCCTAATTTCTTCTAAAAAATTCGGAGTGAGTGGCTTTTTGTCAAAATTGTCTCAACAACTTTGCCTAGAAGTCTTTTTAAAATTGACAGTGGATTACTTTTCTTTCAGATTCAAACATCTACTTCTTTGGGAACATCACAGATTTCACAGAAAATAATTCCCCTTTTGGAATTTCCATGTGTTACCGAAGATGGTAAAATGCACATACTTAAGGAAATTTTTCTTACTATATGTATATAATTAAAATAACCTCCATTTTGAGGCATATTTTCTTCCGATGAGCATGTAGAGGAGAAGAAATATCTTTTCCTTTTAACCTCTGGATTCTCTGTTAACAAAAGACAGATTAACAAGCAATCAAGTTTATTAACATTTATATCTAGTACTTATAAGAGGAGGTACTCAGAGATGAGTAACTTAAACTTGGATTTCTATACCAATTTGGGTTAAAGGAAAAGGAGTTTGGAGCGTCTATGTGGGGGACAAGTACTTTAGGGGAAAAGTAACCAGGAAAAGTATCTCCTTTGATAAGAATGTCAGGGGGTTAAGAGTCATCTCCTGGTACACAGAAGGTGACAGTTCTACAAACAGATAGATTTTCCTTATAAATTTTAATATCCTTTTCTAAAGACAAACATATGTTCTGTCTTCATAGCTTCTTTTATGAATGCTGTTTCTCAAAATTATCAATTCAGTATAATCTGTATGCTGAAAAGACATGATTTGAAGTGGCACAGTCTGGTCTATAGTCATTCAGAAAATTTCAGAGTAATACATATTTGTATATTATCAAGACATTTTTACTAAAATTCCTTTAAAATAATAGAATTCATGAGCGCAGGGTTAAAAAACGAAACCCATGAAACTTTGTAGAAGTCTAATTTATAATGTGGCATTTAGTTATTTGGAGAATTTTGCTATAGTAAAACTTCTAAAATACTTAGTCTTTACCAAAGGGGAAAATTGTGTTAATGACTGTATTCACATTTTAAAAACTTATACATATTCTAATAACAGTTATCTGGTTTGTTTCCATGGCTACATTGGCAAGAAAGAAAAATGTATGTCTGTATTTTTAAGGTTTAAGCTAACAGAGTGCCATGTTGATCTCATTTTCTAGGACGGTTTTCTTTTGTGACGGAGAGGAGTTACTGTTTGTGAGGTCATATACCGTGACTTCACTTTTTTGGTTATTAGGGCTATACTTAAGATTATTTCAGTTTCCTTTAACCTGTTTTTAATGGTTTAAGTGGTTGAATGCTTTTCCAGTTTTCTCTCCTTTTTAATGTCAATTTTGGAAATACAGAGTATTTTGGACATATAGAATAGTATTTGATTTCATTTTACAGTTGCCTCCTTTATTCATGGAGTTTATGTTCTAATGTCCCAGGTGAATACCTGAAACTCCATAGTACCCAACACTATTAATCCTGTGTTCTTTCCTCTGCATATTTCCCTGTGATAAAATTCATTGCCATTTTTTTTAACTAAGCACTGATCTTGCATTCCATCTATGTTTGTAGTGTGTGGTATGACACCAAAATATCATGAGTTTTTTTTTCTTTCATTGTTTCATGGATAGATTCATTCTTGGTGTAGGTCTTAACAGTATTTCACTTAAAGGATTCACTTTATGATTTTTCTTTGTTATATCTGAACTCCAAATGCTACTACTCTTAGGCTTTTGGGCCATTGTTAAGTAAAATATATATTAGCTGAACATAAACTTTTCAACGGAAGTGTCAACCAAGATGCATAAATGACTAATGGATGGGTAGTATGTGCAGTGTGAATACTGAAGGAGTCTAGGGCATTTCATCCCAAATGTGGTACCCTGCCATGCTAATTATTTTAAATTAAAGACCATTGGAGAGCAGCAGATGCTCGAAGAGCCTTTACTGTGATACTATTCAAAGACCAGACCTGTCAAAGAAGAAAATAATTATACAATCTCTTCTGAGTGTTGATTTACTAAATTCTAATGTGCAGAAGGGAAGATTAAAGAATGTAGTCATACCTAGCAGAATTCGTCACAAGCTATTATCCAGCTTGTAGGCCCATTGAGTTCCCAAAGAGGATTACTATACTTACCATTGTCTGAACATGGGGCCCATTCATTTACTTAAAATCATTTACTGCCAGTCTTACTGTCACATTCCCATTTCTCTGTCTCTTATAAAGAAGAGAACATAAATATCCAGACCTCATTAGGTTATTTTAGTAATTGTAATCTTGTGGTTCTTCCCTCTGTATATTTACAAGTTTACGTATCGTTTTTGCTATTACTTATTGTCAGTTTATTCTCGCAAACCTGGAAGCATTTGGAGAGCAAAGGGGACCTTATTTTGCCCCTACAGTATGCTGACAGATAAGATCCACATCCAGGGGTAGGATAGTGAAAAATTTCATCTTGGTACTCAGAATGGCATACAATTTAAAACTTTTTGTTTTGTTTTAAATTACAGATTTCAGAGGTTTTTCATTAATATTTTAAGGCTGTCATTATCTGTGGGTACCTGAAATCACATAAAACTACTCTGCTGCTAATATTGCAGAGTTTATAACTGAATTCTGTTATACTGTCCAGGTAGAGTGAGCATAGATAATCATTGATATTGTTATTTAAAGGAAATTTTTCTTACGTAATTTTAAAATAGGCTAATGATTTTAAAAGATGGATGATCCTTTTTAAGCTAAAGATTACATTTTGTAATTTTCTATACCTTTTTGTTATCAACAATGTTATTTGTACAAAAGTAATTCATTTTAATTCTTGTTTATATTAAATTCAAAAATAGGCCTTTAATATTTTAATGCTTATATTTATTTCAGAAATTAAAAGTCATTTTTATTATTGACTTAAAACACTATTCTATTAAATTTAGACTCTGAGGAGGAATTTTTTGATGCACCATGTAGTCCCCTGGAAGCACCTCCTCAGGTTCCAATTAGAGTTAAAAGTATTCAACAAAGAAAGGTACAAAAGCAAGACTGTCCAGTCAATTTGGCTCAATTCAAAATTCGTTTTGAAGTAGAAGAGGTATGTACCATGTAAAATTATGGTTATTTAAATCGTTTGCCATTTCTGCTGTTTGTATCTTATTTATAGTTTCATTGCTAATAGGCGTTGTTGTTTTCATTCTGATTTAAGGTTGATGCAGACTTTCTGTGATTCACTCTCATCCCATTTCTTGAAGATTAACTTCCTTAATCAAGAATTAGGAGTTTAGGTGATAGGTTGTGCATATTCAATACATATTTTCTGAAAAATGATTATATAAGTATATATGTCAGGGAGTATGAAAATTGCACCTAAATTTTAAATATGTAATGTAGCACATATATATAAATCAATTATATAGCCATAAATATAACCGCCTTGTATGTAAACATGTTTTTGTTTAACATAATGGTAGTTTCTTTTTTCTTATTCTGCAGGTTTTGATTCAGTTTTATCACCTTGAGGGAGATTGTGAACTACCCGTTGTAGAAATTGATGTTTTAAGGTCAGGCATGGAAGTTGAAATTAGAACATTTGATTTGAAGGCAAACGCCTTTTTGAAAGAGTTCTGCTTAAAGTGTCCAGAATTCCTTGGTAAGAATCTCTATTTTTTAAAAAAAAGACAAATTAATTTTATTGTTTTAGAAGCCAACACTTCAAGCTCCAGTCGCTCTATGACTCTGGCCTCTGATAAGGACTTCTTGCTGGATGGCATCATGGCAGGAGAATGTGTAGAAGAGATGACATGGTGAGACAGGATTCCAGAGAGTGATGGCAGGTGTCACACTTACTCCTTCATAACTACTCCTTCTTGTGGGAACTAACTATCCCCCAAGGGCAGTGTCCTCAGTGACCTAATTATCTTCCACTACACTCCACCTCTTAAAGGTTCTATCACCACACTGAGGACTAAGTTTCCAACACAAGAACCCTTATGAGAAACAACATCTAAACCATAGCTGAGTTAGTTTTAAACTTTTATCTTATACTTGGTTCTCTGGGAGACAGGGAATGGTAGACCAGAGAAAAAATGAAGATCGCTTTTTTCATTAAGTAAAATTCATTAGGATTAAATTTTAAATCTACACTGAATATAGGAACACTACATTAATTTCCTATTACTGCTATAACAGTCTACCACAAATTTAGTTTCTCAACATAAACTATTATCTTACAGTTTGTAGAGAAAAAGGCTGACAGAGGTCTTGCTGGGACAAAATCAAGGTGTCAGCAAGAGATCCTTTATGTACACTCTAGAGGATCTGTTTCCTTTTTCATTCAGGCATGGATTAAATTCAGTTGCATGTGGCTTAAGTATGTTTCCTTGCTGCCTGTTAATTCTGTCGTTAATTTGTAGCATTCTCTATCGGTCTTTGCATAGTAGCTCGCTACATCTCAGAAGCATTGTGATGTGTTAGACCATCATATTGCCATTTCTATCCTCCTTTACCTATTACTTCCACTCTTTAAAAGGCAGGTAATTGGATCGGATACAGTGGATAATCCAGGATAATCTCCATTTGACTGTAATTGCTTCTTCACTGCATTTTGCTATATGAAGCAACATATTCTCAGATTTTGGAGGATCAGAGTATAGACTTTATGCAGGGACAGTATTCTTCCTACTACAAACCCTTTATTTTCCAGTGTTACAGTGTATATACCTAAGAAAATATTTCTGTGTTAAGCATTTAAGTGGGTGCTGTTTATATTTCTCTACTAAATTTAAATATTTTTTTGCTTGAAAAATGATGACAAATGGTAAAGGGAATTTTACAGACAGTTATTCAGTAGTTTCATTAAACTTCTTTGGTATATAGCAATATTATGTATAAGTAGAGATAACATTAAGTATTTTTAGTAGTCTTTATGTTTTAGAGCAGTTTCAGATCCATGGGACAATTGAATAAATGGTACAGAGATTTCCCTTAAACCACTTACACCTACACATGCATAGCCTTCCCCTGTTGTTAGCATGACCCACCAGAGTAGTGTATTTGTTACAGTTGATGAACCTTCATTGACACATCATCCTTACCCCAACTCCATAGTTTAAATTAGGGTTCACGCTTTGTGTTATATATTTTATCTGTTTGGACGAAAGTATAATGACAAGTATTCACACTTATACAGAGTAGTTTCGTTATGCTAAAAATCTTCTGCTTCACCCATTCATTACTTTCTCGCTTAGACCCTTGACAGTCACTAATCTTGTTTTTTTTCCATTAAGTTTATTGGTACATTTTAGGGATAAAATACAGTTATCTTCATCATTGGGATCTTGTACCTTTACATGATGTTTCTTGGTTCTTATTTTTCCCCTTCCCCTGCCCTCCCTTCAGCCCCTCCACCCTTCCTTAGTGGCAAAGACTTTGTTTCCATTTTTTTTTCCTTTTCTCATACTTTTTCTTTTCCCTTCTTTCCTTTCCCCTATCCCTCCCACTTCTCCTGCTCCTTTAGACCTTTTCTTCCTGTTACACAATATCAGTTATATATTGTTTTAATTACAATATCAAAATTTAGAGGACATTATCACAGATTTTATGGAATTTCAAAGGAGAAAGCATATTACAAAAATTTTTTTTTTTCTCATATTTTTTCTTTTCCCTTCTTTCCTTT